>LWCA01000398.1:0-28850 GCA_001642005.1 Intoshia linei | reverse complement strand
ATCTTTACTAAGTTTTTCTATTTGTCTCATAACAGTATTACGTGATAATTGCAAGTCTGCAATAGCAAATTTTATTATATGTTATTATGAAAGCCTTGAAAAAGATCATCAGAAATTCCGAGAAAACAATCTTTTAAAAATTGACCACCTGAAAACGGTTTTCCATTTTTTGCTAACATGTAACTCAATTTAAAATATGAAATCGTTGCTTTTTCTGACTTTTTACAGAATATTGACATTGATTTTTGTTGATGTTCTAAAATAATTTTACACTTTTAGGAAAGTGACGATGAAATGGATAGAGATGAAGACATTGAAATAATAAATGCAACAGATTTAACAGAATATAGAAAGAAAGATAAAATAGATACACCAAATATGCTAGAAAATGAGTATCCCTTAAAAATATACAAGAATTTAAAAAAATATTAACATTTATTTACATCTTCAATAAATTGTGTACAGTTTTTCTTAATTTCTGTAAATTTAAGAGGTGATAATTTGATTAAAGTGCTCTGATTATTATCGATAAATTTTAAGGCATGATTGACAAGATAAATATTTAGAGGTGTAAATTGTCGATATTTCGCATATTTGGTAGCGACCCGATACAACCGAATCAAGACATTTTCAATATTATCATTATTAGTGCATAAAGTCTCTTTGAAATAATTAACATAAATCTGATAATATTGAATGGCTTCATCAAATGTATCATTATGCAAATAATAGTCAATAAAAGTAATTAAATTATTTTCATACATTGATTCGATTCCATTTTGATGACTAAAATTAATTTATGTAAACAAATGAAAAAATTACAAATATTTTGGAGGAACAATGAAAAGCAATTGTCGATACATGATTTTATAATTTTCCAAATTAAACTTGTGTATAGAATACCCACTATAAATAATCAACTGTAAAATGGAAACACGTAGCTCGCTATTTCTAAAAAAAATAAAAAATACTAAAATTTTAAAATTACTCTTTGTATTCAAGAAATTGAATAATCCAGTTCAAAAAGGAATGATTGTTTAATAAATTTAAAAAAATAGTTTTATTTAGTAAAATACACTTTTTAAAAAATGTGCAAATTTGTATTCGTAGTTTTTTGTTGACAAAATTATTTGAAAACATGTGCAATAAATTGCAAAATAACTGAGATTTTTCAAAAATTTTAGATTTATTAATCTTTCCGTTATTAGTAATTGAATTTTGCAACATTTTAACAGCCATAATTCGATAATCTGTTGTTCCGTCCAATTGTAGCATTAATTCAATTTTTATATTAACCTTCGTCAAAAGGATGGAAGAAAATGTATGTTTGTTTTGTTTGTCCTTAAACGCATCTAAAGATTGTTTAAAAACGGTAGAAGTGATTGACTTTGGAGCATTTTTGAATACACCAAACGAGTGTATATTGGTATGAATCAGCTGAATGAAAAATTGAGCAATCAAAGGCTCTAAAATTATAGGACACGATAATCTATTGTCGGACACCCAAGAAGAATCATCATTGTAATAATAGAAAATGCAATTATAGATTGAAGTAATCAAATACTTTTCATGAAAAGTTTCGTCTTTAATTTTTTTGGAATAATTATTCAAAACATCATAAGCTTCTTTTCTAACCTTGTGATTTGAGACAGTTAACTGAGAAATGCAAAAAGTGAAACAGTGATTCAAGAAAAAGTTTCGATAAATAAAAACTTCATTACAAATTACAACTAAATGATGGATAAGATTCAGTAAAAACTCTGAAATGTAAATGGAATTGAATTTGCCTGTTTGCAAACATAGGGGTAAGTAAGTAAAAACACATGTACGATAAAGCGTATCACGATCAATTATTTGTAAAATTTCAGAAAATGTTGCTTTTTTAAAAATAGGAATACTGACCTGTTTTTTTATTGAATAAAAATTGATGGCGTCAGTACTCCAAATGTATGGTTTTATTTTAGCATCCTTCTCCGGGTATATATTGCGAAACAACTTTAATACAGCATAAATATTATTATCGTTTTTAGTGTCTTTAGCAGTAAACGTACACAACAAAACTGTAATAATTTTTATATTCAGTAAGTGAGGTTGATGAGTAAATAGTTTAGTTAAAAAATTCAATAAAACCGTGGCATCATTGGTCAACATTTCGTAAAATTTTTCAGATTTTAATAAAACACTGACCAATTTTTCATCAAAATGATTCACATAACGGTAAATGTAACTTAAAAATTGGTTTGACGTTATGCCCCATGGAATATAGTGTAAAATGGTGACATTATTAATTTCAAATTCATCGTCTACACTTTGAATCAATTTGAAAAAGGAGTCATAAGCATACGTCATTTTAGCATCGTTAATTTTCGGTAATAATGTAAAAATTTTTCGTAATATTGGTAAAATAATTTTTTGTATATCAAACTTTTGGGACAGATGTAAAAGATAATCCGTCAAGTCGCATAATACATCAACATCTACTTTGACATCATCATTATAAAATACGTCTAAAAAACCCAAATGCACTTGTATAAACGGTTGAAATTTATCAAGAATGTGATCGTGGAGACTAGTTATGGAATCGACCAACAACATTTTTTTATATTTTAAAACATACTGAACAACACTGCCATTTAATAAAAGTTTTTCAGTTTGCTTTATAAAACTATTTGATACATTATCTGAAAAGGTATATATAACATTAATTAATTCAATAAAATTAATGATGGAATTCCACGAATTTGGAACAGCAAAATGTTTATAGTCCATTACTTTCATACACAAGTGAACGTTTATCCATCCACAATTGAGTATACATTTTAGCCAATCCAATTCCAAATCATTTCCAAGGTTCGTGTTCTCTTGACAAGAGGTTAAAGAACAATTTATTAAAAAAATTTGTAAATATTTGACATGACATTTATCCATTTCAAGTAAACCATAGATAAAAGAAATCCCTACTGGCAAAGTGGAAAACCAAAAAGTAGAATATTTTGGTAGTAACGGTAAAATATACAAAATAAAACGTTTTCCCTTCATTTTGTTTAAGAAAGCATGTAAATATGCATCATTAATGCCTTGTTTTAAATTTATAATTATACATTGAAATAAATGACAAGCTCTGCAAATTAATTCACATAATTCAACATCAAATTTATCTAATTCGCAAACACCATTTACAAAAGAAAAAAATGAATATTTGCTTTTTGAATTATATATGTGCATTTTGTTAAAATTTTGGATATTATTTATACAGTAATCCTTAAAATGTTGATCCTTAACAATGTTTAAAAATGCATCAAAATTAGCACCACGTAATTGAAGTAATGTCGCTCCTAGCATGGAACAAACAGCATTGGTTTGAGAAATTATAGGAAAATTATGTACACTTGAATCAATAGAATTAACATTGACTGAAATGTGGAACATGCAAGGTAAGTTTACAAATTTGTAAATTCTTTTCAAAAATTTTCTATTTTCAACTTTTTCGATAAAATCAATTTTTGTTAAACCCATCAAAGACTGATAAATAGCCATTACTGGGTAAGGAATCATTGGTTTCTTAAATACTTCTGAAAATTTGTATTTGTAATTTAAGTTCAATAAAAGAGAAATGCTCCAATCAGATTGACCCTTAATGTCCTGTTCAATGCAGGTTAATTCATCAGTATTTGGTAAATATTTGTTTTGAAAAAGACGTAAACAAAAGTACAATGATTTGAAACAATAGTTTAGTACTTTTACATTTTCTTTAGTATACTCATTGTTGGAGGTAGACACCATTACCACTACATCAATAACAGAATACAATAAAGCAAAATTTAAATTTTCCGAATTTAAACCGAAAAATTCTTTAAGAAACGTCACAATTTTCTTAACATTTTTGAATAAACACGAGGTGAACGTATTTTGAAAAATATCCTTATAACATGTTAAAATAAATATGTAAATATTATCAAAATCACATTTTTCTGATAAATCACATTTAAATGTCCCAAAAACACATTTTTTCATAAATGCATTGATTTGAAATTTTTTGTTTAAAACATCCATAACGAATAAATTACAAATATTATACAAATCATTACCTTTAAAAAAGTTTAATATCACCACAAGTTTAGGTAAAACATTTTCCTTGTCAGCACTATTTTCAATTAAAAATTTGTTTAAAAGTTTCATGGAAAACAGGACATTAATTTTTGAGATGACCAGATAATTGACCATGAACTGTACGTCAATTTTATAAAGATTCAACGAATTATTACTTATCCAATCAACAATATTCTCAGTGCATTTCTCATTAAATACACCATCTCCATTTTTTATTTTAATGCACCTCGTAATTGTTTTGTGGAACAGTGTATTCAAATCCATAGTATACGGGAAATTTTCGTGTGCCAAATTAATATGAAATGTTAAATATTGATAAAATAAATGATAATCTTCCAAAACAAAATCGGCGTGCAGTGAACAACTAGGGTCTAATTTACTAAAAATATCGTATAAATTCAAAAGACTAGGTAAATGCCGAAATTTGTCCATATTTATTAAAGTATGTTTCATTTTGAAATAATTTTGAATTTTTTTCAAATTTGACGTACAGAGACGAGAACAAACGAGGTATAACTTCAAAGGTTCAGATATGAAGGAAAAGTATTTTTCGTGATTTGAAAAAACGTTATTAATAAACAAAAGCACACTTGAAGGCAATGTAATATCAGTTTCAGATAAAGGCATTTTATCGTATACATCCAAAAGGAAATTGAGAGATTTAATGGCAGCTTCCAAGAAGTTTGGTTCAAAAAACTTTTCTAAATCAAAACAATTAAAAATTTTAGATTTTTCCACAAAAACACTAAACAACCTAGGAGAATTTGTAATAATATTAATAACCAATCGTCTTTTATATCGACTTGTTAGAATGCCATTCAAATTTAAAATAAAATTTTTCAAAGTTTCGTTTTCTGCATCAAATACAATACCGACTCGTGTATCACAGCATGTAGTTTGAAGAATTGCGTCAACTTGGTCCCATACAATTTCTTCGTTTTCAGTAGATTCTAAACTAGGGTTTTTCCAAAAATAATTTGAAGCCATGATACTCATGGAATTGGAATTAAAAAGAAACAATTTGGTACTTTTAGGTATTAAAGTATTTAGAATAATATGATCATAGATACTCTTTAAATATTGGTAAACTACTTTTAAATTTAAATTTTTAAATACAAAAAAAGTACTAGTCAAAACATTGGCTTTCAAAGAAATCAACTGTTTTAAATATTTACCTGGCACCTTTTCAAACACGCGAGTGAGAAAAATGATGCTATGGCTTTGCATATTTGAAACATTTTTACTATTTTTTTGGCGTTTGAATACAACGCTTATGGCACCAATCATATTAGTTACATTTGTCAAAATTACAAATGGAACCTTTGTACAAGTTTCCAATACAATACTCATAGTTTGGTATATACAGGAACATCTCCATATAATTTTTTTAGAGTTTAAACATTTTTCCATTGGTTTATAATCATTCATCAAATAACCTTCCAATATTTTCAAAGAACTGACAATTATTTTTAAATTTTTTTCGCAAACTTGACTGTCTGATTCCGCGATATTTTTAAAATTTCTCATAAACACAAATGTCTTAAATATCATTAAAATTACCTCTTCATGGGTTGATTCATCTTTTAATAACTTTTTGAAAATGTCTAGTGTAGGGTTTTTTAAAATGTATTCACTGGCCGCTTTGTAATTTTTCCCAGTTATGCAATTTCTAAACACGTGCACGATTGTTGGAATTGGATATTTATCTTGGGACATACATTTCATTTTTTTTTGAACTGTGGATTTGTATGTAGAATTTGAATCAATCCTGGTGATTGTATCTAGGTGTTTTCTCTTCATATTTATTTTCACTTTTATTTACTGGTAAAATGTTTCACATCATAATTTAGCGATATTTTAAATAACTAAAGTTTTGTTCATTTTATAATCTCTTAAAATTTAAAATTGACACTGCCATTGATAATTTTCTGAATCTTAGGCATAGGTGGCAGATTAATTAATTAAATTGAATGCACAAAGTGATGAAATTTTATTACAAACTAATATTTGATTCTAAATATAAATTAAAAACGAAAAAGAAATTAAACCTAACAAATGTTACAATGCAAAATACTTCCAATATCAATTCTAGTCCAATGAAAAATAGTTGAATTGAATTTATGATAACTTCTACCCTCAAAACATACGTTTGAAAGAGTATTAAATAAAAGGAAAGTATGATTGAGGGCAAAGTTAGCATTATAGATAAACATATTCCGGTTATTTCTTGAGTGAGATTGCCTTTCTTTCCAAAATAGATTCTAATATTTTCAACGGTCAGCATCATGAGCAAGATAAATATTTCGAGAAATATAATTCCCGTTCCATACAAATATGTGACGTCTTAATTAAAATTATTATACAATGTAATATTACGGGTACATTTATAAGACAGCAACGCGAGTTCACTGAAAAATAATGCCAAAAAATACCACCAATTAAAATAAAGCAATAATTGAAATATTAACGAAGATCTCTAAATTATATCAACCAGATTAAATAATATTATTACAACTGGTCGCACTTTTCCTAAAAATAGTTTTAATAAGTTTTCAATCAATTTTTACCTTCCTGCATCGTATATTATTGTTCTTATTACTAAATAACACATCAACAAATTCTTGTTTATAGAAACCCATTTAGTAACGCAATTCACGATACGATGCACGGTTAGACAAATAATTATAATTGATTCAAATAATCAGTGCCGAAAAACTCTTAAAGCTGGCCGAAATTTCGTAAAATTGCGCCTTTTTTCGTGGTAAATAAAAATGTCAAATAAGAGACATGGAGAATTGGATAGAGCTATATGACTATATTAAAGAGATTGATCAATTTTTAAATTAATGCAAAATAAAATTTTCTCATAATAAAAAATATTTATGTATTTATTAAAATATTTACAGTTGATCTTGGTCCGAATTGTTACATTTCTAGAAAAAATGTAAGATTTATAATTTATGAATAAAAACTTTGCTCAAAACTTTGTTAATTTTTTCGATTATCCTTTCAGGTGTTGAATCGTTAATATCCAAGCTATAACATTATTAATTAATAGTATTATAATACTATATAGTTTATATGGTTACCGTTTCTCTATTTCGTCAAATCAAAGTCCCAAAATTGACAAAATAGAGAAGATTGTACATTAACAATACCTGGTGCTACAAATAGACGTTACAGTCAAACTTTCAAGGTCAGAATCATCCATAGAAGTTTTAGTCAGTTCCTCTAAATATTCGGTTTTTTGTTCGTTGGGTTTATTGGTATTACTTGGTTCTTCCATCACTTTTTTGGTGGATCCAATTTCACATGAATTTAATAATGTTACGTTAACAGTATCTTCGTCTTTTTCAGAATTAGCAGTATCGAATATACCTGTAATTTCATATAAACAATCAAATGGCTGTTCCAGAGAATAATCAATTTCATTTAATTTTTTAACACCATTTTTCTGATCCTTTTCCGATTCTTCAAAATTTATTATGCAAACATCTGAAGGTATTTCTACACTTTTGTCACTTTTTTCGATATTATTCAGAATTTCTAGTGAATTAAAATCCTCAATTATAGTTTCATTAATTTGTGGAGAAAAGAGAGTATCACAATTTTCAGTATATTTTTCAAAAGTATCCAGTTCATTCACATATTTTACACACAATGGATCTTTGCTTTCCATGTTCTGTTCAAAAGCTGGTATTGTACATGGCAAAATATTAACACAATCTTGAGATTCATTTAAATAATTTTCATCAGTATTTAAAGAAAAAATAGTTTCATTAATTTTTTGATCATTTCCAAGTTCAACCGATTCTGTTGTATCTTTTATTACCTCGATCGGATCTTGTAATTTTTTCAATAAATTAACACGAAGAATATCGAGTTGGTTTAATTTATTTTTTAAATTTTCGTTTATTGATTTTAAATTGTGATCAGGTAAATAGATTTCATGAGATGTAAATTGGGGCTTTGTTCCTTTTTGTTGAAACAAATCAAATTTTGTTCCTATCGATCCAACTGTTAGTTTTACTTCAATTTCTCCCACTTCTGTAGAGGAATATGTTTTCATTATAGGGAGATATCCTTTCACAATATCGTAACCACTTGCACAGTGTTTCAAGCTGTCATTGTTTAAATTATCACCATCCAAGGGCATTGAAATTGCGTTTAAAGGTACTTTCACTATACCCAATAACTAAATAAACAATGTAAATATAATACAGTAATTAAATATTTTGTACATCCCTTACATTATGTTGAATATTAAGCCTATATAGAAGTATAGGCAGGGCCGTGGAGAGCCAGCAGTAGACAGTCATGTGGAAATTGTAGACCTATCAAATTTTCTTAAAAAATGGGAATTCAACATAGATGTCTTGTATATCATAGATTCCCACACTTTTTTCACGGCAAACCGGTGATTAATTATAAAATTCACCGCGGAACATTAAAACCAAATTACTCTGCAACGTTAAAAAAACATAATAAATTGACTTTTAATTAGTATAAAATTTTGGACCGGCATTAGAGAAACACTGCTCTATATATTGCTTAAAGGGATAAAAGTTTCTAACATTAGCTATTAATAAATTTAAAAAGTAGGCCCTAGACTTCTCCACGGTCCTAAGTAAAGGCGCCAATTTAGATTACTTACTTAAAAAACAGACTCAAAAATCAATTACAATGTATAACTAATTATATATAATAATATATATATTAATTATGTATAACATTAGTAATAAATAAATAAATATGTAATGATTGAAGAGTTCAAAAACACATGCAGTAACTCTCTCTCATTAAATTTAGAAAAAATTGAGGATTAAATCGATATAATTATGTATCTATTGCAGGGATCTAGTTCAGTGGTTCACGATTCAAATATTTTACGAACCCCCATTTCAAAATAGTTATTTTTTTGGGCCCAAAAGGAAACATGAAATATATAACATTTATAAAAAATTAAAGGTTTTTTCTCATAAGATTTGGTAAATCGTGTTTTTCAAAAACATAATGGAAAAATGTGATTTCTTCCTTAAGTTGGTAAAATTGGATGTTTTAGTTTGGGTATTGGATTAAGAAGTGATTACTCATAAAATTTTGGTAAAATCGGATTTTAACAAAAAAAAATATTGGAAAAAGTGGACTTTTCATTAAGTTAAGTTCATAAAATTGAATTTTTTATTTGGATTTTCTATTAAGAAGTTGTTGCTTATAACATTTGGTAAAATTCGATTTTTCTCTGAGAGTTTTAAATGGTATTTTTTATTAAATTTTATTAATGGTGGAAATAATAGTCGGATTTTTGAAATAATAATGTAGCGGTAGTCTAGGCTTAACGATAAATCACAACATCTGGCAACTGTAATAAATATTAAAAATTCTAAATTTTTTTATTACATTTTATTTGAATCTCACGGACCCCAAGGTATATAGTTTTGGTCCTGAGACCCTAATTGGAACCACTAATCTAGTTTAAACTTTAAACCCTGCCTTTATCTTATATAAATGGTACTTGATTTTGATATAATGAAAAATCAGAATTTGGAATTGAATTTCGATTCACTTTATTTTGAAATTCTTTCCAAATTTCAAATGTAATGTAGCCTTCCTGGTATGACTGTATTGATTTAGCGTCCAATAAAATATTAAACGTCTAAATTAAAATTATATTATATAAAATAATAAAGCAGCATTCCCACATGGTACATACCAACGCTGTTCCAAAGAAAAATAAATACATGGAGCTATTGTATCCGAAAAAAGTATATGGTACCAACAGAAAAATTTTAAAGTGCATAATCAAAATCAAAAGTATGTACATTGAGAACTTAATGCCTATTACCCCTCTTGCTCCACCTGTTAATTACAGTGTTTTAACTTCAAGTTAACAATTTTATATTTGAAGTTAGCGATTTATTTTTAAAAATTCTTATATAAATAGAAATTAATTTGTATTGTCAATCATATACTAATACAGGGTTGCCAACATTAATTATTCTTAACCCTGAGTTTTGAGCGAAGCTGAATGAAGCATGGCTGAAGCGCAGCAAAGCGTAAAAATTTTTTGTGGGCCCTCTTTTACTTTGGGGTCTCTTTCTCAAAAAATAATAACAGTTTACACACAAATTTTATTGCAAAGTTCAAAATAAATACTTTAAATTTTTCATAACAAATAGCAAATAGCACATTTCAAAATGACTTCATGATGAATACTTTAAAAAAAAAACAAATGACAACACAAAAGACAAGATCAAAATCAATTATTTTCGACAATTATATTTTTGTTGAGTTTTGGCCATATTAATAAGGTTATTTTGAGCAGGCTGTTTTAAGTAGTTCATAAAGTCTTTGCATTCCATGTTAAAGTTGATTCTTATACTTATTTCTGCTTTCACTAAACTTATTCTCATTTTATTTCGATCTTTTCTCCACACAGATAATTAAATAAAATTAAATGCTAACACTAAATCTTTCATCATAAAGAAAAAAATTATAGAATATAAATAAAATATGTCTGATCTGATGATTTTGATTTAAATAATTAAATTACCCTGAGAAATATCACCTAACCCTAATCCCTGAGTTGACTTATTGTATTATATATATATAACTATGAACTATTAACTATGTATATATGACTATTAGAAAACCAGAATTCTCAGGGGGAAAATAACGCAGTTGGCAACCCTTTACTAATACTACATTATTACGTACACTTGAGTCAGGCATATTAAATATCTCTGATATTTCACTGACACGTTTCCCATCTTCATAGTTAGAAATTTTCAGTTTTATCATATCATTTGAACATTTTTAATGTACCATTATTAATAATGTATATTAGTTGAATTTAATAAATTATATAAAAATATTTTTGAAATTTTATCTGTACAATATACTGAAAAGGATCATGTGTTGAGGCAAAAATGATAAATGAAAAATAACAGTGATAAGAATGTATCAAATCGATTCCAATTTATTATCTACCTAACAACTATCGTAATGTAAATTTTTTAAAAATAAATCGCTAACTTAACATAAAAAATCGTTAAATTGAAGTTAAAACCTGGAAATGAACTCTTCTAAAAACTTATAATATTGCAAAAAATTGTAAAATTAGAGAGATACGACTGTATTCGATAAAATATGGTCCCTTACATAAGATTTAATTTTTTCCATATTTTATTAAATGGCCATCACATCTCTTGAAATGACAACAAAACTAAATTACCTGATTAAAATTAAAAAAACTTTCGACTCCATTAATATAAGAAATAGTACGCGACCTGAAATGTTCTTTGCACCAATTAAACTTTCCATTGACGTAAACGTGTGCCTTTTCAAGAGACCCAATGATATCGTAATTGAAAGAAACTTTTCCAACAGAAAATAGCCCACACAATAATATAGATTTTTCAATTTTAGCAACATGAACATGCTTCAAAAGTTGGACTGAAATGTGCAAATCATCAAACAAACTGTGTTCACTTTCCACATTACCACATGCAGATATTTTTAACTTTGTATTCACACAAAAATTTGAAGCCAATAGCAAATCCTTTAAATTTAAAGAACAGTATCCAATTTGTTTTTTACTATCCACATCACCAATATAAATGCAAAAGTGTATTTTGTGACCACATATTGAATCAATCTCCAATTTATCAAATATAAAATTAGAAATTTTGATCACATCAAATAAAACACACCCGTTTATTTTCCTGCTACTAGACTCAAAACACAAAGTTTTTTGTAAATCATTTTCATACCAATTTGCAAATACTGAATACTTTTCAAATGCACTGGAAGTGTTACTTTTTGAACAGAGATTAAAAATTTTTATTTTGATGGAATTTATATTGGACAATTTAACCAAACAATTTAAATCCAATTCCGATGGTATTATTTCGTCGTTAATTTTAACAGTAGTTGGGTTTTTTTTGTGCAATGCAATGTCTATATGCAAATCACCTATAACTTTAAAATTGAAAGGATTTGTAATATTCAGATACCCACTCATCATTTCGTGGACTTTTCCAAACTCAGAATTGTCAAGATAATCTAAATTTTTTACTATTTTGAATATGTTATCAACTGGGATTTTTACCAAGCCTATTAATTTATCATTCATTTCTTGGGCATTAATTGATTTCAACCAGACTTCAACAACGCTATAATTGTTTAAATAGTTTGAAAGGTTTTGCATATTATACATTTGACTGAATACTTTGGTAAATTGAAATTCCAATTCATTTTTGTATAATTTAATTTGAGATTTGAACATTTCTTTTAATCCAATAAAACGAACTATTAAATAGACTCCAAAGTCATTTAAAATTAAATTATTATATATTGAAGTCATTTCATAATTGTTAAAGTTACATTTAGTAATGTTCAAAGAGACAAAATACAATTTATAAGAATCATTAACATCCTAAAATATCGATTAAACCACAAAAATTATACAAACCTCATCTATCATCAAAGTTTGTACTTGTGTATTATCCATGATAATTGGTATGTCTTTAAATTCATCTGCAGAATCTTTCTCTGTTAAAATACCATCTTTCTCCTAAATAAAATAAATCTAAACACTGAAATTCACAATTCTACTTATTATAATATAGTAAAATTTATTTGGAGACAATAATTATTGCTATAACTAGTTATAAAAAACCTTTTCACAATTTGCAAAGTTTAGCTAAATTAAATATTAATTAGATACAATTTACATTAAGGATATTCCATTTTAACCTTTTTTCAAATGTTTAGTTCAATATAGTGTTAATTATGTATATTTATTGGCTGCGGAATGATATATAATTATATACAGTACAATCGAAAAAATCGAATTTTACCAACCCTTTAGAGCAGAGTTTTTTAACCGGTGCTACAATTATTTTCAGCGGGTACTAAAAACTATTTTTATTTTTTAAATTTAAACTAAAAAATTATTTTCATAAGAAAATGAAGTGAATTATATTTTCAAATCGCAATATAATTTATTTTTTACTTTATAGACCAAATAAGTGAAATACATATGTATGTATTTAAATTTTAAGTGAATTTAAATCCAATCAAATACAGTTTACAGTTCATTTTTATTATTTATTGATCACTAGCTTGACTGTTATTTACATCCTAGCTCTGCCGAGGGAAAACTTTTTTAATTTTACCAAAAAAATAAATTTAATAATAAAATGTTGCTTAAAAAGATTTTCAAAAAAAAGGAAAATTAAGGTTTTTAATCCGTAAGATGTGAGTTTGGGAGGTTTAAATTTAATTTGCGAACACCCCCGCAAAAAATTGTAATTGAAATGTGGACTTTATAAAATTCTAAGACGGGTAGTTATTTAAATAAAGTAGAACACACACACAAACAAAAATCGCGTAGCATATTACATAAGTAAGGACTAGGTTGACTGTTATGTACTACGTACAAACAGCACTAGCTCTGCCAAAAGCACATTTTTATTTTACCAAAAAAATAAATTTACGTTGAAAATCTAACTTAAAAATCCTACTATTCAATATTATCAATCATTTAAATGAGTGGTTCCTAGACTTGAATTTCACATTACCTTTTAATTTAAAATTAATTATTCCCACTTAATTTTATCTGGTTAGTATATTTGTAAAGAATTTTAAAAACAAATTTGCGATCGCATTCATTTAATTTATTAGAGATAATAAGTGTATAATCTTAAAAAATAACAACAAAATAGTAAATCCTAAAAATTCTCAAAATAGCTTAAATTTCATAAAAAATAAAATTGTAAATAAACCTGTATAATATACATTATACATTAGGGTGTCTGCTTTCGATGAGTAAAAATTTACACTTAAACTTTAACTTTTAATTATTGTAATGAAATCTCGAGAATTTTAATGAAAATTATTAATTTATGTAAACAACAAAAATGAACTATTGGTATGTAGAATAAACGAATCACACATCAATTAATTGATATTCATCTCACTTTTTTATTAGTTTTATGATAAAAAACCATTTCCAGTAGCGAAATAGATAAATATCAATAAATATTAACTGATGAAAATGAATTTTTGGATTACAACAGCATTTAAATTAAAATTCGGACCATTTAACCTTAAAATGTAATATATCTTATACGAAAAATTAAAGAAATTATAAAAATACTCAAAAATTCTTTTGTAAAAAATAATCTACTTTAAATGCCAATAAATTATGTGATATATCAATTAAATAATATAAGAATAATATAGTCCAAACAAATTTTACAAATACCTCTAGTCCTCTAAAAAATATTCCGTGTACGAGGCTCGCATATCGAACTAACAATTTAAATCTAATCTAAAAAGTTAAAAATGGAATATGCTCATTGAGCAATGCTCAATGTACATTGTAAAATATTAATTACAATGTCTATCGCCGCATCTACACTAGAATCTAGTGAAGATATCGAATCATTATCACTATCTTTTTCAAAAGCTTTAAATTCCATTGTCTAAATACATTACGATAGTGTATAGAATATATTATAATAACTCACACTTAAATATACAGGTAGTGTTAGAAAATTTTTCGTGGGTGACGCAACTTTTTTTAATTTTGTACGGTACGCAACAAATTAGTTTGGCTACCACTAGCCCAGTGTTTTAACCTTTTTTCATTGGGCGCAATTAGAAGCAATTAAATTAAATAATTTTACTGGACAAGCATCCAAAATAGTAAAAATTTCATATTTTTTGGGTGCTTATTGAAAATATTTTAACCCTACTGTCAATCAATGGCTGGTATCGTGTTACTATAAATAATTTCCTTTATAACGGAATTCCTCAATTTCGAAAAATAAAAATATGGAATTTGACTGTAACTGCATGTACTTAAACAAATTATATAAATACACTATAATCCAAGGTTTCACATTTTTTGGGATCAGTGGACCAATCCAAACTTGTTTGTGCCATTTTCTTGTTCAATTTTTCAGCTTTGTGTAAAATTTCTTGTAATTTTTTCTTTCGCAAATCCATTTGAATAAAATTTTATGTTTATACATCACTAGACACTACTACATCGTACATCGAGATTATTATATATTAATCACAATACACAAACTATATAATATTTTGGTTAAAAATGAACTTTATTTTCAAATAAAAGGTCCATTTCAGGCATTAATGTTAAGCAAACCCATATAATTAATATACATGTATAATTTTATATGTATTAATATTAAATATTTGCAAATGAGAAACATGAGTTTTTTACGATGAGAAAGATGAGAATTCTTCTTTTTTTGCTATAGAAATGCGCAACATTTGACATCGGTATGTAAAATGTAATGAAATTAATGTACAATAAACTAATGTTTGAAGAGTTCCACCTATCTGTGTCCCATTGTATTTTTGTGCTTGAGCATAGCTTCTTCTAATTCTTCCATATAATTAAAATCAACGTCCCCCATTCCACTAGCAAGACCATCAGATCTTCGACCAATATGAATATTTGCCAAAGGTATCGGTGCAAAAAACTAATCTAATTATAAAAACGAAGAAATATTTGTTACCTTTTTCACTTGACTGTTATTGGCACTAAAGGGAAGACCTCTCATATGCAAAGAAAATGGAGTAGTTGGTCTATAAACAACGTCATTTATGAGTGGTTGAATTATTCATTCAGAAAAATTGAATTGTATCTAAAAATAGTAATAGACGTTTGATACTAAACTAAATCTAAAAGTTTTCCCACCAATCTCTTATGTCGTTCTAATCCCTGTTGCGCATTGTATAGATCGACAAATTCTTCTCCGTTTTATTATCATTCCTTTCCTCCACCAATAATACTCCATATGGTGCTATTTGTAAACCTATTCCCAAATACAGTCGATGAAAATAATTAAGGGCAATAATATATAGTCACCTGTAACTAACCTCCAAAAAAGTGTAAAACGTAAACCTCTGATTTTCAGTACTGGCTCCATTAACATTTCAGCTAAATCATCCTGAGGCATAACTTTTTTACGAAATTGCTGTACAGTTCCAATAACTAATAATATAAATTATATATATCATGTCAAACAATATAAAGAGACATGCCTTCTATATAATAGGTTCCCATAAATTTTCTATCTTTCATTAGAGCCGAAACATAATCCATTATGTCAGCATATTGAACATATCCTTTACCAAGTGGTCTACCACCAACGTCTGTGATTAGATAAACACCATTTTCTCCATTATGAATTTTGGTGTCTAATATTAAATCAACCAGTGATATGATGTAAAATGATACCACTTAAAAATCTAACTATATCACCCTTAGTAACGGTATAATGTATGCCATACAATCTAATTGTATGGTAATCATCTCTGATATCGAAATTATTTGATCCGTTCTAATTCAAATTATGAAATATATAATTATTTGAACATACAGAATTTCCTCTTAATTGCATTATTCCATTGACATTTTCATATACGTTTTCTAATTCATTGCTAATTCTGTTAAATTGATTATTTTCCATATTACCAAAATTAAAAATTGTTATCCAAGATAAGTGATAATTAGAGTAGACAGAAACGAGACGTTTTTAAATAATAAAAGGAGTAGTTAAATATATATCCCGTTAATTTGAATTGTAAATCTAAAGCTGAGGGCTTTAACTTCATAAAACTATTCGTGCTAAAACTGATATTTATGAGTTTGTGGAATTGCACATATCATGAAAATAGAACAACGATTCTATGCATTTCATTTCGAGTAACTTTATACGTAACGAGCAATTCAAACGTACTACATAATATTTTTAATGGTCGGTTCTACTTCATTCGGGCCTTTTGTAGAATAAGCCCACTATAATAAACTTTTAAATTTTAACTTTATTTAATTAAAAAAATATCTTTTGTAAATAAATCTATTCAGTTTCATTATTAATGAATCATTAGATTCTAATGATAAATAATAATAATAATTCTAATGATTATAACATTAAAATATGAATAATTACTTAGTTAAAAATATATGCATTAGGGTGTCACACCTATCAAAGAATCAAGGGGAATTAGCACTAAAAGTGTGTATTTTTAAATATTTTAATATATACTGACTGGGTTTTTCAAAATTGCTCTAATTGCTCTAATCAAATGAAAAATGAAATTACTACAAAAAAACCTGAAAATTCGCTTGATCTTCAATAATTTTGAGAAATACAAGATGTCTTTTCAGAGTTTAGTTTCTTTTTGCAATTGTAATTACAACTGATTGATTTTGATTATTCGCCAGATTTTTAATACTTTGTTGATCAAAATTGTAAAACAAGTACATATGGCTAAATCCAAAAATAAATAATAGTAAACAAAAATTATTACGATAAGCTAGAATCCAAGCTGTAAAATTGAGCGTTACAATTTGGCCATTGACAATACTTTTGATTAATAAACTCTTTTAAATGGGCCGCCATTTCATGGATATTTTGATTTTGTATAACATTTTCTTTTATCCCCGCATATTGCATTTTAAGTGAATCCAATACTTTGGTATAGATAAGGGATTTTGTGAGAGTGGTATTTTGAAAGACATTAGAATTGTTTGATATATTGGAAATCATGGATGCATTATAGTTTGGTAGGAGGCTCATGAGAAATTGTGACAAATTTGAATTTTGGTTATTTGATTGCAAAGATTCAAAAAATGCATTTTTGTCGTTTAAATTTGAATTTAACAAATCAGAATTGATAAATCCACACTATAAGATTTTAAAACCACTCTTGTACATTAACTTTTAGTTATTAATTTTACATTATATTACAAGACTCGACACTCTGTCAATTTAAATAATGTTGAACCACTTTAGCAATTTTTTTACATATACACCTACGCGGAGTTATTTTCGGATATGAACACAACATATAAATACACTTACCATCTCTAAACATAAAAAAGTGGGTAAATTCAAATATATATACATGGTTTTTAAAAAAGATTAAAGAAATTTTTAATAAAAAATAATAACAATTGCGCTTTAGTTTTTGCTTCTAAAGTAAAAATAAAATTAGTAATTAAAAAATAACCTAGCAAAATTAACTATGCAAATAAGTTCGAATAACATTTCAAATCCCACGAATAATAGTTGAATAGAATGAAGAATAAACTCCAATTTGAGTACATAAGTTTGATAAAGCATAAAATAAATACTACAGAGAATTATCGGTAAGCAAAGAATAATAGATAGACAAATTCCTGCAACTTGTTGAGTTAAATTGGCCTTTTTACCAAAATAGTTTCGTATAAATTCAAGTATTAACATGAGAAACAAAAGAACCACTTCTTGTACAATCACCCATCCTATGTAATAAAGAGTTAAATCTAAATAAATTTAAAATATTAACTGTAATAGACTTACATTTAAACAAAAACAATACAAGTTGAGACAAAAATAATAGTACAAAGTACCATCCATTGAAAATTAAAAGTAATTGAAGTGTTAGCGAGGATTTCTGTTCAAGTTATAAACTTTAGAAACTAATAAAATAAATTGTCTTACTATTTTTGTGATTTTTCCTAAATTGGAATTATTAAAGTTTTAATTATAAACATTTACCTCTTTGCTGCATTATCCCAAAAATTATAAAATCTTATTTTTCTGTGCAACTCTAAACATTTACAATCATATCGTTACAAGTATTTATATCGTTGGTACGCAGTTTTATTAAATTTAATGTATAAAATAACAATAATTAAGTGTACGTTTACTTGTATTTCTTATCTTTATTACCTCATAATTTACTATTAATTAGTTAATTTGTTAATATAATTCTCGCAACTGTTTATGTAAAACATTTCAAGCTGATCAATTAATATTCATATCAATATAGCGGCATGTCATGGTTGAAAAGTCTCAAGTTACCATGTATCAATAAAAATGTTAAATTTGTGTTGCATCAAATTTTTCCAACAATTGCGAGTTGACATTGTTGATTTAATTTAAAATAAGTCCAACTTTAGTTTTGTTGGTAACGATATTTAGTGATTTGATTAAAAATTTATTTATCAGTTGTATAAAATTAATAAATAGAAATTGAACCAAGAATTTACAATTTGCAAAGAATATAATAAAACGACAACATTAACATCAAACATAATTTTAAAGTTAATTTAAGTATGGATCGTAAAATCGTTAAACAGGTATTGGATTAGTTTATTGTGTATATTGATATTTAGATTATTTCATCCGATTCAGTAAGAATAAGAGGTCAACCAGTAAGGGGACCGCCTGCAGAAGAAACATTGAATTTTTCGCACCTCACCCTACCGAGAACAGCAAGAAGAACTGACAATCAAATCATTCTTGATGAAGTGCGATTTTTTTAACAATATCTAATTTTTAGCCTTACGCATGGACAACTCGAGAGTTTTTGAGAAAACTATTAGTCGGAAAGTACATTCGATATAAAGTCGATTTTGTCGCATCGGATAGAAAATATTGTACAATCTACACAGATTCTAATGGTTGGATTAGTATATAGTTTATTTATTTTTTAGAAAATGTGGCCCATATACTAGTCAGAAACGGTTTAGCAAGAATTCGGCGCCCTAAACGAAAAATTACAATGTAATTCGTTCTAATTAATTTTACTAATGCGTTTAGGGATGCTCTTAAAGATATTATTGGTCTTGAGGAAACTGCGCAGACTGCAGGTCTCGGAGTGTGGAGTAAATCACCTACCAATAATTGCATACGAAATATTCAATGGAAAATTGAAGATTTAAATGCTTTCACTGCGAAATATCAAAATACGAAACTTAAAGGTATGTATAAAGCTTTAATGAATATTTTATTTATTTAAATTTTTAGCAATCATTGAATTCACTCGTGGTGGTTCGACATTTCGAGCTTATTTCCCAGAACTTGCAATTTACAGCATGACTCTTATTTCGGGGATAAAGGTAATTCATTTTCAAATACACGTCAGCGAATATGAGGCATACATTATACCACATCCTTTTACAGTTTTTAGTTGATACTAAAAAGAGACACCCAAATAGATTTATCAAAATTAATTTATTATGTGTGCATGTGTCAATAATAACAGGAAAATATTTTATTTATTTACATACCCGGATAAGAAATTCATTTTTATCAAACTTTGGTGAATCCCCTTTTAATTATAGTTTTGGATATACATTTACTTGTACTAAACTTTTAGACGACATTTATTATAAATACGTCAAGTAAATAAATCGAGATGTATTTAATTTTGTTAGAAAAGTTCACTTTATTTGATTTTGTCAAATTTATCCATTTGCGTGTTGAAAATATCCAAAATTTTTTTACTCCAAAAAATAAACTCGATCTATTTCAGTTAAATCAGTGCTTCTCAAAGTAATAAACTAGGTGACCCCAAAATGAAAAAATGATGGGCCCATAAAATATTTATATGTAAATATTGTTTTCATCGTATACTTTAATTATTAAATTTAATGTAAATATTAATCATATTTTTAATTAGGAAATTTTTTTCTTCCAATTTCTAAAATATTTTTGACATTCAATACATACTTTAAAATTATTAAATTGCTAACATTCAATTAAAATAAGTTTAATTAACATTTCATGGGATGGGTGAGCTTCATGATTTAGTTACTAAATTATAGTACAATATTTGTTATATTCGTTAACTGAGACGTAAATCTGTTATCATTAATTAATGTGATTGTGACAGTGGATTCAAATGGACTATCAATTTGAGGGTTTGTATATATGCGTTGGTTAGTATTTTATCGCATACAAAGCACATGGGCAAATTTTTGTAGGTAGGAGATGATACAAAACCAAATTTGCTGATACTTGCAAAAAATATTATCTCGTTTTCATAGTCGATATTAAAATTTAGATAAGTTAATATCATTAGATTTATAAGGAATGTTGATTTTTATTATTCAAATTTGTTAACTGATTTAAAAATATTTAAAGTTTCTATTTAAATATAAAAATTTGGTTTTACATTAATTATATTGATTCTTTTGGGCTTAGATTAAGTGTTTAAGATTAGTTGTTAGTTTTTTCTCCTTAGATTTGGTAAACTTCTATTTTTTAAAAAAATATTGGAAAAAGGGATTTTTTCCTTAAATTTTTGTAAAATTGCATAAAAAAGTGTTTTCACGGATCGATTGGTAAAATCGAAATTTTCAATTTTTTCTATTAGTGTTGGATTAAGAGGTTTTTTCTTTGTCAGGTTTGGTAAAAATGAATTTTTCCACTTGAAGGTTGGTAAATTTGGATTTTCTCTTTAATAATATGAAATTAATTTCTGAAATAATACATTATTTTAGCGGTGGATCCCTTTGAGATGCACTATTAAATATTATAAAATAAAAGGAACTTTCATTTAACAAATTTGTTTTGGGTAACGTTGAAATTTCTACGTTACGTTCATACTTTTGAAATATTTTTGCTCATTTGGTCTCATAAAATTATTAAATTTTGTATGGGTCCGAATTGCTATGAGGTGTTTTTACTATTATTCATAATAATAACCATAATATAATCTGGGAAAGTAATGTCAAAAAGTTTGATTTCGTTGCCGGGAGTGACGTATTTTACAATCAGTACTGATTCAAAAATTTTTCATTTTTAACTTTACATGCTCATATCATCCGTCAATAAAATATTTGTCTGTGCGAACCACGGACTTACCCTTACCTGTTGCATGGATCCAGTAATATTTTATCTTTTATTTGTTGTACCTCAAATGTGATATATTGCTCATTTACGTAGAAACTAATATTAAAATGACCTTATAGTTATGAGTTCTGTTTAGTTTTTAAATCCTTCGTTGTAGAATCTACAAAAATATCCAGTATATGATCTATTGTTCCGGGTTATTTATTGTTAAGTAGCCAGTGAGAGTCAATTAAAATGTAAAAAAGAAAAAGTTTAAATTTTATTATTTGGAGAATTTTTTAAAGACCCACAATTAGAAAAATAGAACATACCCTTAAATTAAAATGGACTATTAAATTCTAATTTTATCATTATGAATATATCGAAAAAACTAGTTTGCTGATTCTATTTTTTAGTGTCCATCTATGCCGTCAAAAGACGTAACAAACTTACAACCAATGCAACCATTTGCGGACCAAGCTGAATTTTTTACAACGGCTAGACTGTTACAAAGAGATGTTCAACTCTGCATAGACTCAAACTTAGACAATGCTTTATTGGTGACTGTGCACCACCCCACATATGACATCGCATGCGAATTACTGGAAGAAGGATTTGCTTACATAAACAATGCTACTATTGTATATTTAAAACCAGAACTGCGCAACAAGTATCGAGAATGTGAAAAAAATGCTCGTGATAATAATAAAAAAATTTGGAAAGATAGAAATGCTTCCAATATTACCACGTCAAAACAAAACATTGTGTATGAAAATGCTACCGTAATATCTGCAATTCGTGGAAATTCTTTAGAATTGGAATTTGACGATGGCTCTGTAAAGCGTGTATTTTTCTCCAATATTAAATCACCTATATCCGATAATACATTTTCTGCAAACACTTCCATGTCAAATGCGTATTCTTTGTTTGACTCGCCTTATGAATTTGAAGCTAGAGAATATCTTAGAACAAACTATGTTGGTAAAGTCGTTCAAATGTATACTAGCTATACTCTTCCTCAAAATGGACAGCTTAAAGAGAAATTGTATGCTATAATCAAATTCAAAAACGTCGATATTCGTGAACAACTCATAAAACTGGGATTATCCACAGTTAGAAAGTTTAGACACGATTCCGAGCAAATGCACTTGGATCAGTTGTATGATGCTCAACAATATGCTACCAATAGAAAATTAGGAATGCATAGCGATAAAAACCCCAAAAATTTACAAATTGTGGATTTGACAAACCAGAAAAAATTGTTACAAAATTATTCTGTAATGATTAGGAACGCTCCATTTGTAGCCGTTGTTGAAAGAATTCTAACAGGTTCTCGATTCAAGTTATACTTACCTAACGAATCGAAAATTATTAATTTCTTACTGGCGGGTGTTGAATGTCCCAAACCGCCCATAGTCACAGCTGATAATAAAATTGCTGATACTGGTGAAATGTACGGTAAGGAGGTATTGCAATATTCAAAAAAATACTTCTTACAGCGAACAGTGGAGATTAAAATTGATGCTGCAAACAATTCTAATTTTATTGGCTGGCTTATTTTACCTGATAAATCTAACGCTTCAATATCATTGTTGTCTGAAGGTTTGGCGTTTGTCCATCAAAGAGCTGACCGTACTACATATTACTCAAAACTATTAGAAGCTCAAGAGAAAGCTAAAAAAGAAATGAAAAATCTGTGGAGTGAACAAACTACCGAAAATAACACTTATATTCATTTAGAAGATGGCGTTAATAATGTTATTTCAAAAATTAGCCCTGTTGTGAATAATAGAGAAATGGAAATTAGAAGTCACGAACCCAACTGTTCAGATTACAAAAATTTCGCCAATAACAAAAATGAATACACCACCATAAATAACTCAATTTCTCACCAGGAGCATGTAATTACCGCGGCTCCAAACAATATAGGCAAGTTGAAACCAAACGATAATTTGTCCATGAATGCTAATTATATAAATTGTCATTTGGACAATACACCTACAATCAGAGAAAAAAGTGATCATTTTTACACCAGTTATGATCCAAGAAATGATTCCGATAGGTATAACAGCAATACGACAATTTCCATCCGAGAAAATGGCATGCCAGAATACTACGTTATAGTCACTCGGGTTTTGGATGATTTTTCGTTCTTTGCTCAAAACGCGGACACTTCTTTCGAAAGAGATAATTTAATGGCAGACATGAAAACTGAATTTGATAACAACACCTCTCATATTCCATTTAATCCAGTAATTGGACGACTATGTGCTTCGCGGTTTTCTGACGGAGAATGGTATCGCGCCATGGTTGAAAAAATCAGCAAAAACCAAATTTCCATATTTTATTATGATTACGGAAATAGGGAAAATGCGTCTGTGGCACGCCTTGCAGAATTGCCTCAGCGATTTCACATTTTGCCTCGCCAGTGCAATCATTACAGACTTGCATATGTTGGATGTGTGCCAATTAAATCAATGCAAAAAGAATGTGTAAATTTGTTTTCTGCCAATGTACTACATCAACGATTAAAACTCACACAAGTGTATACTATTAACAATGATAATTATGCTATACTTACCCAACCAGACAATTCTCAAACTGATTTCGCACTAAACATGGTAAAGAATGGACTTGCAATTCTTAGCGTTAGTGAGATTGAACCACCACCTTCCGATATTTACAACAAATACTTAATTGCCCAACAAAGTGCTAAAAGTGGCAGAGTAATTTATTTTTGTTTCTAGTAAATAGTTTTGTTTAGATGAACATGTGGCAGTATGGGGATATACGATTTGTCGAAGAAGACGATAATCAGTTTGGATACCAAAAAAAGTAGCTTTATCGATTTTTATTTGGATAAACAAAAATACATTTTCAATATGTATCCAATATTTTATTTTATTTAAGTAATAAAAATTAGTATATTCGAAATTTTGTTAAGCTATTGTTTGCTGTGCATTTTAATTTAAATTTTTAAAATTTGATGAATGGGATCGTTTAAATTTTTTTTTATAATTAAGATTTTTATCTAAATCTGTTTTTATCCTTTTTATGAGACGACTCAGCTATACCTAATTTTGTGGAATTTTGAAAAATTTCTCAAATAATGAGATAATATTTGAGACTTAAATTTTTTATATAATAAAATTATCTAATCTTAAAACCTGAAAACTCAACCAGACACGTATCAAAATTTTAAATGGTAATATTTTGATTACATTATGTATATTTGAAATTTGTCTCAAATTAAGATAAGAACTTTGATATTGTTTTTATTTTGTATTATCATGGTCAAAACAACCTACCCAAAAATCAAAAATAAACCCTAAAAATTATTTCTCTACCGATGCATAATGTCATAACCACTTGCCACCTCTTGACTTGCCTTGTATGAGCTTGGACTTGAAAGTTTAAATTTAACCCAGAAAATAGTTACGATATTCAAAAGTATATTTTTAATGCTCATTTTCTATAAATTTTGAATTTTGAAATTTAATTGGGCGACGAAGGTTCACTTTTTTAAGAAAATTTTGTCAATTTATGTTTATTTTTTAATAATTTTATTATTTTTGTTAACTAAAATGCCTTTTACACACAGAAAACTGAACAAATTTTGATTTTTATTTAACTAAATGGCAGATATACAAGCGTGCTCTAAGTATATTAAAAAAAGGTTGAATATAAAATATTTTTAAGATTATTATTTCATCTTGTAGACGAATCTGTTTCATAATTTTTTTAATGAGTAGATGAGAAAATTTAATGTAATATCATAATATCTTCGTTTCAAATATAAAGTCACTTAATTAAATTTATTTGTACATTTCATGTAAGTGCTTTTAAATTTTTATTTTGTATAATTATATTGTAAATATTATAATATTGCATTGAATTTATTGTTTTACACCAATTATCAGCAAAATTTTTAAAAATATTTACCATTATTTAATTGAAAATTTTTTCATAATCATCGATTTTACTAATTTACCATATTACTGATTTTTTCAAATTATTTTTGTTGGTTTCTTTAGGAAAACTTTTTTGCGTTTTAAAGGGATTGTCTTTTATACCTTATTTTTAAAAATACCTTAAAATGTTCTATTAAAAACCATACAAAAACTTGAAACCAAAATTATCTTCAAAATCTTTAAAACTTTGGTGAAAAAATCAATGAATCAAGCAAAATATATGATTATGTCGCTCAACTCAATGTTCATTCAGTTTATATTATACAAATTAGTCATTTATACATTAAAAAAATTTGCCGCTAATAAAGACCAGCAAATCAACAACCCTTTGGATAATTTTAATTTGTTTACAAAAAATATAAGTTTAAATGAAATAAAGGAATCTGGTAACTAAAATTGAGTTTAAATTAAGCTGAACTAACCATTTTGCAGCTTTCCCAAAATCAAAAATGTACAACAAAAAAATTCGTTAACGATACTTTATGACATGACATTCAAAAATATATTTTTTAATAGTCAATTTGGAAAAATATGTCCCCATTTTCCATATATTTCGATGAGACCACGAAGAGGAGTCTCAATATTATCGAGTCGATAGTGTAGTTTCTGCTCTGGAATGGGATAATAAAAATTTTTTGTTTTTTTAGTGAAAAATTGATTAATATATAAAGTGTATCAAAATTCCTAATCGGAATATACTTTATGGTGCTACATATTTCAAAAATGAATGTACGCCAAATATCAGAAACTTATAATTCATTGAATAATGAATTATTGTTAATATACATATTAATATTATTTAGTGTAAATTAATAATTCTGATAATTAACAAGATAAGACCATTTAAAAATGGTATTTACTTTGTTTGTATGTACTACGTACTAATTTTCACCATTTGTTTTATTAAAATTTGATGCGCTCAGAAAACGTAATTATGGTAGCACAATGTAAGAAACCAATTTTCAAATACATGGGCTCATAAAAATATGAATTTTACTACATGTTTAGGGTTAATGTTAGAACTGATTATTTGGTATAATTGGATTGGGGTATACTAACAAAAACGTGTCATAATCTTGAAATAAAGTGTATAACAAAAAATAAAACTTTTTATTTGTAAAATTGCAATATATTAACGATGCATGCTATAATTATCATTAAAATGTGTAATTAATCTAATAGTGTTAATTGTAAATTTTCTATTAAAATTGTATACAAATTGGTTGGTTAATTATTGGACCTTAGAAGCAACCTGTAACAAAGAGAGTTTTTGTCCAACTGATTGTAACCTTTTTTAAAATTAAAAAGTTTTGTATTTAGTACACTTTCATTTTGGTCCTGTACAGAGAAGCTATCTAGATAGCTTGATATATAATTTACATTGTTGCACTTTCTAAAATACTTTTGTCTAAGGCTAAAATTTTCTAGTTCAGTAGGATTTGCAGGTAATAAGGACGAATTATATCGACGAAGAGGTTTTTTGTAAATATTTGTAAACCTGCTCCTCATGTTTAACTTTTTGCTGATGTCCTTCCTCGTATATTTCTTGCAAATATCTTTTTTAGATGAACGTACACAAGACACTTTCTGTACTAAGCTGGTAATTAATCTAAATATTAGACTCGATTCGTCAATTGCCAATTTTTGGATTCTCAGGAAACGGTTTTTGTATGTATCTAATAATTTCAAGTTGCATTTTTCCTTTCTGACCAAGTTTTTATGGGGTGGGGTACAAAAAGAATTTAAAAACAAGTTATATTGGACATTTTCACGGTTGGCTTCCTTTAGTTTAGAAAGAGAATTTATCAAATTTTTAGTAGCATAGCAGTGATCAGATTTAATATCTATTAACGGTGCAGAATCAAATAAATAATATCCAATGTCAATATTCTGATCATCCAAAAAATTAAAAAATTCAAACATTTCGTCATTTTTGTATTGTGACACATCATTTTGTTTTTGAATGACAGGACTGCACGAAAAACTTCGAAAAAGACTACTTGTGTTTAATTTTTTATTTTGTCGTGTATTTTCAACCAAATTCTCTGGTATGACGGTTATAAGAGGATCATTATCATCAAAATTGAGTGTTAATTTTCTAAATTTTCTTGAATTCAAATCTGATGGTATACATTAATATAATTAAAAAATTTAATTACCGGAGTTATCAGTGTCCAAACTGAAATTATCTATGGATTCATCGGAATTATACAGTTTGTCTGCATAACTTGATTGTTGACCCATCGCTAGAAATTGCATTTGCGTGTTTTCTTTTAGATGAGTATATGGCATGCAAAATCTTTTATATATTTGATTATCCATTTTATACATGCATTCCATGTTATTTTTGTCTTGTTTAAATTGATTATTCTAAACTATGTATTATACAAATAATTTATTTATGTAAATTTATTTACGCATTTATGTGTAATGTAAACAATGTTTCATGTCTTAGTATATTTAATATACCTTTATGATAACCTTTTCAGTATGCAATTTAAAGTAGGAAATTAACTGAAAATTGTTTATTTCAATTATTACAGTTAATCTAACATTTAATACGTTATACAGGGTTGATCGCGATATACAAGCGACCAAAAATTACTCTATTACGTATTAATCAAATATTGTTAATGATATCATAACATATACCCAATATTACGTTTCACCATCATTCCTCGTTGTGTCATCTCTGCCTTTTTTCAAAAAACTAAAAAAACTTTTAAAATTGACAGCCCTAGTATATTATATATGTACTTGATATAAAAACATTGTCATCGTCGGTCTAAAAATTTTAGTCATCACAAATGAAATGTACATTTTATTTTTTTAATATTATAATGGTTTTAAATACCCTAGTAGATACATTCAGTTACCTTAGCCGATAAGGCTTAGCGCGTTGTTTTTAGATTCTTATACAATCATTTTATCGACACAGGGTTTCAAATGTATTTTTGTAATTTAAAAATTAACGCTGATATGATACGACAAATATAATATTGAAATCTGTTAAAAGTACAGTATTCTCTCCATAGTTCGCCAATTCTTTAACTAATTTAACTAAACTAATTTAAAACTATAGAAACGGTAGGTAACACCTTAAAATTAAAGGTTAAATTGC
>LWCA01000770.1:0-18529 GCA_001642005.1 Intoshia linei | reverse complement strand
TATAATAATAATATTAATAGTAATCACGTCATAGTAATCATAATAATATTAATAATAATTATTATATTCTAACATATTAATGTATATTTTAATTTTAATGTAATGTTGTATAAATTTACAGCTACATTTTTTTCGAAACTTTCCAGTCTCAATTTAGCTGCTCTTTTTGTATTTAGACCAAAATCCCAAAATGTAATGATCATTTCGCAATATTTTAGTTTTTGAATTGATCTATTTATCAATTGAGAAGATATGTCTGATCCGGCACTACAATATACAATTAAATTATACATTTGTACAATATATCTTTATATTCTAATGAATTTACAAGTTATTATTTTTGAATCGAAAAAATCAAATAAATTTTGCTTAATTTGTTGTTTTTAATTAAAAACAAGTAAAAATTACAAAATTAATTAAAAAAATGCCATGAAATGTACAATGTACTTTAAGGTGTATGCTAGGCGGTTAAGTAAAACATCTTTGAAGTTTAAAATGATATAATCTCTAAAACATGGGTTTTTAACCTGGATACCGGCACCCCCAGGGGATGCCACACTTGTTTTTGAGTGCCAGAAAATTTTTGCTTAAAAATCATTCTACAGCTAATTTTTTAAACTTGAATCAAATTTCGAAAATAAAGTTACATTATATTCATTAATTTAACATTTTTAAATATTAAATATTTTACAAAAATAAATAAATAATAAATATATGTTTGTTAATATGTATACTAGGGTGTCCACTTTTTTTTATTAGAAAAACCTATTTTGCGCGTGGATGCCTTTTTTGATTTTAAACATTTATTCAAAAAAATGAGATCGGTTAATATTAAACGATCCTAAAACAAATGATATTTATAAAACGAAATACATTTACATGTAGTTAGCAAGAAAGAATTAGTAGAATTATGGCAGCCCTATGAATAAAGTATATACTTTTATACAAGTAATGATTAGTAAACCTATTCACTATGAAAAATATGCTAATGAGCAAAATTGCAATGGTGACACAAAAATATGCTAGCGGCATATTATAATGAGAGGAATTGTTAATGAGTATATTTTGACCACTGTAGCTGCCATAAAATACTATCGTTTTTTCCATCCAACCCTAAAATGGTTAATATTATTATTTATACAAAATACATCCATTATATTAAATCATGCAGTGTATTAAAGGGTATTAAAGTGTATTTTATAATTTGATGAATTTTATAATTTTGTATCTATTATTGAATTACCGTTCCTTGAATGAAATCCAATCCCATCTGAACGTAATCATTCGGATCAATTAAAACCGTATAATTCATACGACATGTTGTAGCTAAGTCGGTGATAGTTTTATTAGTACCAGCTATATATGACACTGGCGTAGACAACAATTGAGGTATCAAAATTACTCCAAAATATAACAAGAATATAGGTATTTGTAAAAAAAACAATGACTTTAAAAATCGAAAATAGGATCCAACTCCAGTTCCAAACCTACCTAAAAATATAATATATACTCTAATTTAGATCATCTTCAAAAATATAGTGATGATCAATAATGATAAATATGTAATAACGTCGTGGTTATCGATATAAACTACAAATTTTCATGAAATTTAAACCAGATTTCAGTTTTGTTAATTATAAATTGAAAAAATAATATTCTTTTATTAAAAAATCAGAATGTAAGTTATGCACTACTAGGAATTTCATTTTGAGGCTTATCTATATTTTTGGGGTTAATTATGAGGAACTCAATTAACATTAAAACCCAAAATTAATGCGCTATCTTGAATTTATAAAAAAGTGTACAAAAAAACATTGTAAACTCATCAAAGACGACTTAACCAGAGAAACCAACTCAAAGCTGATATTACCCAAATAGAGTTATGTATCTATATTTATCTTAACATTTTAGTATTGATTTTAATTATTGCATATAGGGGAGGTTAAATAATATTTAATAAATATAAAAATATTAACTAATTTAAAAATATATTTTGATATAGGTTTAGAATGAGAAAAGCATCGACCTGAAAATTTGCTTTTTTTAATTTTAGAGAAGTATCAAAAGTGGAAACCGTAACATTAAAAAGTAAATTTCATTTAAAGGCAGTAGGCCCGGGCCAGATGCAAATTGTATAACTCTTTTTTTTCGGGCCATATGGCCCCTAGCCCTCTCCACGGCCTGGGGATGAGGACCCCTGATAAATTTTTAATTTATTGAAAATATTTTATTTGAAATAAATGAAAGAAGTAACTATTCCAATAATATATTTACATAAAATATAAAAATTAAAAATATCAGTGTAATTATTTTTAAAAAATTTTCTCAAAAGTATTTATAGTCTACACCAATTTCGCTTCTACCCATAGATAGTAATTTGTTTCCTGAATCCACTAAAAACGAAATTTAAAATTTCATAATCCATCAAGAACATTCGTAGTTTTATTTAATTTGATACAACTTTTATAATCAATAAATGAACTGTTGGATTGATAGACTGGAAAAATTAAAATATTAAATTAATGTTTGGAAACAAATTACTGTTCTTATACAGTACTTTAGCTTATACGTATCTTATCTTATAAAATGTATATTAGAAGTTAAAATTACATTTTAGTTGCTTAAATTATTAATTTAAGAATAAATGACCGAACCATTTCTAGTGGATTGATTTAAACATTCATTTAAACTGGTCAAATATTGAAAAAAACACAAAAAATGGAATAATTTTTGACTGCCCCACAATATATTTTAATAATAAAATAACCTTCAATGGTTTTGATCGAAGATCCCCAAATTTCCAAATAATCTTTAAAATTATATACTTTATTCTTTAACTTTTTCATGTCCTAATATGTAAAAATTAAACGAAAATCATCTCTTACTTAAAAAATATCAACTTAAATTGTACAAATTTATTCAAAATCTTATACAAAATGTAAATGCAAATATGGTTATTAAGTTGTGAAGCTCAATGTTTACAACGAACCAAAAGAAATCCTTAACCAGGAGACAAATGTATCTACAACACAGCTCTAATCTACATCCACATTATTACACCATATGTCTCTTTAAAGTTTTTTACTTAAGAAAAATTAAATCTAACTTTTAAAATTTTAACAAATATTGATTTATAATTGCATATTAATTATACTATCAATATCGAACAAAAAATGAAATAAAAATTAAAAAAAAATATAGAAATATCAAAAAACTGATAAATGAATGTTAAAACGATATAAATCACACTAAATCGATCAAATTAAATTAACATGCAAACTTACAACTTTAATTTGATATTTCCAATACCGAAATCCGGTTAAACTTTGAAAATCATCCAAATGAAGATATTCACGTATCATCATTTTTGTTTTAATATCAGTTTTAAGTAATTGTATGGCTTTAATTCTATCCAGTTCGTTTGTACATTTAAAAATGTGCTCACATTCTGAAATTGTGACATTACAATCGTGTGGTAATTTTTTTTTAATTTCTTTAAGCATTTCTTCTGACAATGCAGTGAATCTGATGGTAGTTCGACGCCTAGCAACTCTATTTACTGACATAATTATTTGTTGAAGGAAAAGGTAAAACTTGCTAAAATCAATAAAAATTAATAATGAACGCAGGTTAATATTTTATAAATATGGTATTCGTATCTATAAACATTGATTTTTGAATGATTGAATATTTAAATTAAATTTTAATTTTAAATTTCATTAGTTACATTGTATCCTTTCAGTTATTATTAGTATTATTAAATCTATGAATCGAGTGGTAGACTAGAAAGTTGATGAATATTAAAGGATATGGAAATATCAAAATTTGAATGTTTTTACGCCAGTTTGACATCATCTTAACGTTTATTTTTTTGGGTTAAAATTAGGTTTTTTAATAACTTGCGATACAATTAATTATACATGATTAGTTTAGTCGACATCGACTTCAATTACGTTAATAAATAAAAAACATCATATTTTCATTAAATATGACTTGTTTTACAAATTTGAGCCCATTTTTCACTTCTATACAATATGTGTAATGTTACTACATTTTGATATTTTTACTTTTACAACTTGTAAGATGATACAGAACCAAGAATAATTTTACTCTTGGGACATTATTCATACAACAGTATATATTTGATAAGATTTCAAGTTTTTCAATTAACAGGTACATTATTATTTTAAATTTTTATTTTAAACCGAACATGAATTATATTTACACGATAATATTTAGTGTATGCGTATTATAAACTAGTATTATGCCTTGATTATTGTTATTGCTAAATTCGCATATTTATACTTGATATTTAAATATTATGAAATGAATAACGTGTATTATAATATATAAATATAGTAGATTTATTCAATTATATAATATTCTGTAAAAAATATAGATAAGTGTAAATACATGTCTATAAAGTATAGCAGTTTATAGTATAAACTGAGACTATAAACTTAGAAATATACAATTTTACAAGAAAATATTAACAAAGTGTGCATTGTCCATAAATACAAATGATTGTTTAAGTTTTGAAATTTGTTATAATTAGAGCAAAGAACAAGACAAATTCTACCAATTCTATTGTATCCATTTTTATGCAAATTATTTATTCTTATGTAAGAATAATCTGTAAATAAGCTATAATTCTAAAGATTTGTCTAAAATGATTTAATTTGTAACTTAAAAATGGTAATATGTAGATAAAACAGTTAATATAATTTCGCATCGACCCAAAGGTAGAAATTGACCCCGTTTGACGAATGCTTTAAGGGAACATTGACTTTAATGTTAGATCAAGTTTGATTAAATGAAAAATTTTTAAATTAATAATAATTAAAATCAAAATATTGATCCTACAGATTCAAAAAAAGTGAGAATTGACATATATGGCTTTCAATATCATAAATTTATTCCTTTTGTATCCAAAAGTCTACATACACCATCATATTCTATGAAGCAAGTATAATAATGATATGTACATTGCACAATGTTAACGTTATGTATTTAACTATATATATTTTGCAAAAATGACCAAATCTCTCTCATATTCGGATGATTTCAAGGCTAGGGTTGTGTAAATATCAACAATAAAAACATAAGAAAAATAAAATTATGTGTGTAAATGAAATGCTGACTTCATTAATAATGAAATAATCACCATCTCTGTTTTCTTTGTTACATAAATTATACAGTTGCAAGAATAAATAATAGTCATTACTTAATACCCAAATTAATGAAATAGCTTAATTAATGGAATTATATTAGTATGCATTGTATAATATACATTTAACTGGAAAACAATTTATTTCCATTATTTTAAAAGTGTTTTAAAACAACATATTTATAGATTCGCTGATTAAACGGGGTCTTACGTTTCGTTACTTATAAATTCTTAAAAATTTATTATTATTCTTATCGTTTCCTTATTAAATTCACTTTTAATTATTGCCCTCTTGAAAATTAGTCATTAAACATCGGCTAAGTTACCAATTAATTGATTAATTAATTATTTTCATTGGTTTCTGATTTGTGTTATAGATGGAGTTATTTGTTTTAGAAAACTGAAATCATTTGAAATTTATATTTACTAAATCGATATCGAAAATTTTCAAATTGAAAATGTAAATTAATGAAAAATAATGAATGGCATATTTTTATGTGAAGGCTGCACAAAATCGTCAATTAGGGTGCATGTTGTCGAACCCTGCCCAATTGCTAATAGTTTTTCGCAGGGATGTTGATTTCTATTTTTCAGTTTCCGAATTTGAGTTCTTTAGGGTCGTATTCATTCTACCGATCGAATTTATAAATACTTTTAAATTTGATGCAATTGACTACGTATACGTTTTACATTATAAATAATAAAAATAAAACTTGGGTCCACATGGAGTACTTTGACGACGCCTGTTGCAGAATTTATAAGATAAATTTTGTTAACTATAAATAATTTATGTTATACATTGACAATGTATGTAATAATAATATTAATATATTAATGATATACATTTATGTAATATACGTGTATGTAATAATTTTGAAAATTGATGAAATACGTCAAATGGGAATTAACGCTGTTTGATAGGATTTATTAATTTATTTGAATAGTGTATAATAATGGCTTTTTAGAATCTGATCATGAACGAAGGATTTTTTAAATGAACATTATATTGGGATTCTGTCAATAAATTATTATATGATTTGGTAAATTAAAAATAATTTCAAAAAATAACAGACGTGTACAAAGGATTGATTTATTTCTTTTTATTTGATGATAGTTAGGTATTTAAAATAGTCAAACTCCATTAATTTTAACACATAATAATAACACCCATACACTAGAAAGAAATAAATTTTCTTCAATTTTAGAGTGTTTGAATTGAAGGGGTTTAACTGCTTATTAAAATGATTCGATTAGAGGCTGCAGTCGAACATACCAAGTCAAAAATGAAAACTAGGCCCCTAAGAAAAAAATTACAAATGATGGGTAATATCATATGGCCCTATCTACCCTCTAAAGATCATAACTTGAAATTATAAATTTATAACACAAAATAATTCTGATATTCATTAATATCATAATTATAATATACATGTATTATAATATAATTTTTTTAAATCTCAATTTGGAAAAACGAGGACATCATTTTACAAAAAATTCGTTCAAGTTCCGACGAAGAGGGTTATCGGGTATGGTAGGTTCGGCACAAATAAATTCTCAGAATTTTTCTCAGAAACAAAATTTTCATTTTCTTCGTCAATTTTTATTGTTTTATTATTTATCATTAATATGTTATCATAATTTTGTTTAAATTTTTGATGGTAGTTCGGATTTTTTAGATAGAGCGCATACTTATTTATTAAATCTCTAATTTTGACTTTTATTAATCCTAATGGAATCGGTCCCAGAGTGCACTTTATCCATAAAGAATATAGTTCTATTGCAGTTTTATCACAGTAATAAAATTTTCGTTGTGAGTTATTTTCCATTTCTAAAAAATAATATCTTCCCATTACTTTTTTTATAGTAGATAATCTCGATAAATTACTAAGAGGTTCACTAACCACTACTCCATAAGGAAGCGTCCACCTCATACTTTTTTTGAATAATTCATTTTTAGATCTCGAAATTTCAATTTTATATGATTAATTTATTAATTATAAGATTGATAAATAAATAAAATATTGTTTCAAAATAGTGTAATAAAGTATAGTTCACATTTTTAAAAATAAAAATATCATAAGTAGAGTAGACAAAAGCGAGTAAAGTGATCGAAATGCTCTTTTACACGATAATAATTGACATCTGCTCGTTTTATTAATAGTTATACAGACCCGTGCAAAAGTTTTAGGCACCTTAGATAAAAGGTTCTGGTTCCTAAATGACAACGTTTTTTCATGATTTTTTCAACTATAAATATTGTAAAAAAACAAGTCTACACATTCCATCATTTTTAATTAATTATAACCTTCAAAACAACGTTGTATCAATAATTTAATGAATATCGTCCATATTCACCGTGCAAAAGTTTTAGGCACTTGCTATTTTGTACCGTTTATTCTTCATTGGTATGCAAATAATTTTTATTATAGTTATAAGAATATTAGACACTACAGATGCCACAAATTAGCATAGAAAAAAGGAAATTAATAGTCGATTTTTACAAAAAAGGTTACCCGCAAACAAAAATCGCCCGAAAGCTCTCAATATCGAGATGTGCAGTTCAGGAAATAATAAAAAACATAAAAATGGTATTTCTCTTAAAAATAGAAAGAGATCAGGACGTCCACATGTTTTACATGCCAGAGAGGAGATTGTTGATACGTTTGTCCAAAAAAGACCCATTTATGACAGCATCTGATCTAAAATTACAGCTTCAATTGTGGGAAAATATCAGTATTGATACCATAAAACGAAATCTAAGAAGAGGTAGACGTTTTGGAGGAGTTGCAACAAAGAAACCACATCTAACTTCTACACAAAAATTGTAAAGATTACAATGGTGTCTAAATCGTATTGACTGGTTATCAATGGACTGGAATTTAGTGATTTTTAGTGACGACAGTAAAATTAATTTATTTTCAAGGGCTCGAAAATATGTTAGACGTACCAAAGAACGTCATAGTAGGTACAACCACATTAATAGTACGGTAAAATTTAGCAGCATTATTATGATATGGGTGCCATAAGAGAAGATGGACAAAGAATCATTGTAAGGTGTGCTAATAGAGTTAATTCTGTTAAATATATTAGGATTTTGAATAGGTATATCGATGAACTTCATGATACACGATATATTTTCCAGCATGATGGAGCACCATGCCATAGATCACGAATGACAAACAACTTTATCAAAAATAGATACCTAAATACGCTTGATAGTTGGCCCCCACAAAGTCCAGATCTTAATATAATTAAGCATGTATGGAGTATGTTTCAGATAAATGTTTCAAAAATTAAACCAAGAAATTTGGAACAACTTTGGACTGTTACAAGAAAAAAATTTTATAAAATACCCGATGAATATATAAAGAATTTATTCAAGTCTTTACCTAGAAGAATAAACTCTGTTATTGGTTCAAATGGTGGTAATACCAGATATTAACAATAATAAATTTCTTCTTTAATTTTTCTTCGAAAATGTTGCATTTGATTCAGAAGTGCCTAAAACTTTTGCACGGTCATATTTTAACAATTTTTTGTTTCTATCGTTTCAATGTACATTTTACATATTTTGTTAATCACTACATAATTATCTATGAATTTTAATCACTTGAACAAAATTTTAAGAAGATTCGACATAATGTTATCTTAATATATTTAATACTTAATATATTATTTAAAGGGGGTGCCTAAAACTTTTGCACGGGTCTGTATTGAAGTTAAAATTGGAGAAAAATATATATTTTTGAGCTTTACTCAAGAACGCTACTAAGAATTTTTTTAATTTTTTTTTAAAAATACACTGGAAGTGTGCCAAATCAAAAAATGTTGAAATTTTGGATGAGTAATTTTTTTTGAACTAAATGTCAGTTCAGACAGATTGGGTACGTATAAAGTTACTCGAAATGAAATGTATGAAATCGTTTTTTTATTTTCATGATATGTACAATAGGGTGTCACACCAATCAAAGAATTAAGGGCGATTAGTGCGGAAATGGTGTATTGTCATGATATATAAAATAATTTAGAATGGGGTGTTGCAGATTTCGGTCATTTGAAAACGTCTATAAACATTATTGCATAAATAACTGAAATTTGAACGTCGATAAAAATCACAAAAATCGAGCTAGAATCAAATTTTAAAAATTGTAATGTATAGTTAAGCGTGGGTGTTTAAACCATAAAATATAATTCATGACAACTTACCACACTGTTATTTTTGCAAAATTTAAATTTAAATTTTTCTATACGAATTTCAAAAGGATATTTAAAATGATGAGCGCAACTCGGATAAGTATTAGATATTTTTAATTGCAACATAGTGCTTCTATTTTAAAAATACACATTGATTACTAATCGCCCATTAAATTATAAAAATTTAAAAAAAATGTGGAACCTTAATGTACAATTTTACATACAATAAAAACTCATAAATACCAGTTTTAGCACGAATAGTTTTATGAAGTTAAAGCACTCAGCAAGAGATTTACAATTCAAATTAACGAGATACATTTTATATATTTAACTACTCGTTTTATTATTTAAAACTGCTCGTTTCTGTCTACTCTATGTCTACTTATCATTCATAAGTGTTTTTAATTTCAGGTGGGATTAATTTCAATTAAATGAATTAATTTTCAATATTCGTGATGAGTGCATAAAAACACACCTATATGCAAATATACTTTTCGTTCTTTAATAAAGTGGACACCCTAATGAACACACATAACATAAAAAACCTTCAACGTAATATAACTTGGATATGACATTAAATTTATTTTTTCGTTTGAATAAAGTTCAGTTTTATTTCATCAATTTTAATTTTTACTTAACATTTTTATATGATCAATTTCAAATGACAAACGCAACTCAAATACATAGCTTTAAATGTTTTATATTACGAAATAGTTTTTCCATTTTAAAAAATAAATTCCAAAAAATGTGACACCCTAAGGTCCATACTGGAAATTTTAATCTCATTGAAAGGGTCTTTGAATTAAATAAAAATTTCAATAATCCATAATAAATTGAATTTATTAATTGTAATTTATAAACTTCAAATTTTGAGAAAATGAAACAAATTTAAAGATAAAGTATGTCTAGAATGAATAATAAAATAATTTGAAATTACCAAAAATGTGATAATAATAGATTAAACATGTTGGAAAAGTATATATATATAAAATTATGACATTAATTGTTAATACTTAGTAAAGCATGAGAGATTGAATTAATTTTTGATAAGCTGTTATAAGTTAACCGTAAAATGAAATAATTCGATTTGTAAAAATGAAAGTGAAATTGAAACATTAGGATTAAATATTATGATACATGTAGTTACTATAATTAAAAATAAAAATTAAAAAAAAAATTAAAAAATCTCATACAAAATTTAAAAAATTATTGTAATACTATTTATAAATTATAATTTTAAACAGTAACGACTTGACAAGTAAAAATAAAACTAAATTAAAAATTCCAAAACAATGAGCCAAAAAATTTTTATCACATCAAATCGACATAAAAAATGCAAAAAAACAAGATAACCCACAACAGTAAATCTCTAATGATAATTTTAATTAAAACGTCAATAAAACAAGACAGATATTGATATACACTTAACAAATCAATTCAACTAAAAACGAAAATGAGACTGATACCAATAAATATAAGATGTATTAAAATTACAAATTCAAAAAGAAATTTTTGTATAATTGATACATTTTATCCCACAAAAATAAGCACTTACCCTAAATCAAGTAGTCTAATGTTAAGATAATGTACTCGAAAAATTGTCGTGTAAATTTAAACAATAAAAATGATGAATTGTTATAAAAATTTGATAACCTTTTTAACGTTAAAATCAAGTACAATCGATCAATTTACTGGATTACTGCATTGATCAATACATTATTGTATATTTAGGGCAGAAATGGAATGGAAATTTTTGATTTACATATTATTTATGATGAATTTAAAAAAAGGTAAAATTTAATTAAATTTTAATCAAATTTATTCAGTGTACTCGTACAATGTTACATTTATTGGATGGATTGAAAATAACACAAGTTTTAATAAAAAAAAAACAAAATCAATAACATGCCAATTACGGTCCAATAAATTGTTTATTCCCACAATAAAAATTTATCATTTATCAAAAAATGTAAAAAGACTCTTTTCAATTGGGGATGATTTAAAACAACCTTATAATAATGAACAAATTAGCATATCTTCAAATTTATATTATAATATTGATTACATATACAATCTAACAATAAACTATCAACGTAATTTTACTTAAATTTTTATTATCAATTTGTATCAATTTAGCCATCGAGATTCTCTATGAAGGTCAAATGGTGTGTGTACTACTAAGAAATGAAGGAAAACTGGAAAAAATGTTAAACATAACAGTTCAAGGTTTCAAAACTTATTGATTATCTATATATTATTTTACATTTGTATCAGATTACTTGTCTTAAGATATATGATTTTTACATATTTATATTTTACTATTCAATAAAAATGAATTTTATAAACATTTTAATTTTAGCTAATGATTTGGTATTTAAAATGCAAATCACAAAAAATGTATTGATTTTATCATCAAAAACTCAAAAAAATGTCGATTTTTATAATACCAAATACGAAAAAAAGTACATGTCAAATAAATTGATGACTATTCAAGAAAAATCAATAAATTATGGGTACATTAGAGCTAATACCAAATTTTCGGCGTATTGCGTCTACAATTATAGTACCAAATATTCAAAACCTGTACTTTCTTTTACGGCTAATACTGATAATAAAACTAATCATTTATATTTCGCCAGGTGGAAAAATAATTCCACACGTTTAAGTGGCGATAATTATGAATATTTTGGTAATGGATCAATCATATTAACCTCTCCTTCAAAGTATTATCAAAATAATTATACTATATACTTAAATTGCAATATGGATAGCCGTCCTCAACATTATAAAACTATAGCGCTGGAACTCAGCCTTATTTGTAATTTATTAATCATTATTTATATCCAGAATTTAGGAAGAGGATAGGATGACTTATAAATCGGGTATAAATTTAGATTCGTCTATGTATGAGTTTAGTCCAGTTGTATTTTAAAATCTGCTTAAATTTAAATAAATAATTTAAAACATTATTTATAATTGATCTGCATTTTAAATTGTAATGAATCCTGAATCATAATAATACATGTTCAATTATTAATTCCTTGAATAATGATTCATCATTAATTATTTTTTAAAAAATATAATTGGAGTCATAAAAACAAATTTAGTAAAGAAGAGACCATAGCTTCAACAAAACCGAAGAATTTTAATTTGTTAAGTCCTATGTGACATTTTTAATTCTTCTTTTAATTAACACTTCTTGTTTAATTTGTGCAAATAATATTTTTAAGTGTTTGAGGTTTTCTTTATCGCTGTTAGAGGATACAACAATGTCATCCATGTATCCACGTGCGAAGGGTAGATCACTCAGGAAGGATTTTATTAAACGTTGACATGCAGCTGGTCCGTTTTTTATCTGTCTTCCTTATGCAATGGGATTTGATAAAACCAACTTGTTAAATCGAATACTGGGAAAATTGCGTTTCTTCCAATCTGATCACATATATCTTTTTGTTTAGGCGTTGGATAAGCATCCTTTTTAGTAATGTAGTTTATGTTTCGGTAATCTACACATCAACGGCCCTCCTTTTTCTTTACAATTAAACATGTAATACGAAAATTAATTTGGGATGATTCAATTTTTTCTTTTAGCATTTGCTTTATTTCATAATTGCATTTTCAGTTTGTGCATTGCCACATTATCATTATTATTAATGAATATTATTATATTATTATATTGTATTAATTTATTATATTAATATTTTAATTTAATTTTATAATTATAAATTTAGTCAAACCGATAATAACATGTGAATATAAATATGTTATTCTTTTCGTGAATGAAGATATTGATATTATATGTACCGTATCGTCCAATCCAGCATTTACATACAACGCTTGGTTTTACAATAAAAAAAAAAAATACGTAATACATAATTTTATTTAGAATAAATGTGCAAGGAAGAGTATTACCACTTGACAATAGGTATGGGTAAGTCAACCGATCTATTATGATCAAACTAAATAAATTTTAAATATTGACGGATAGCATATACGTAAATTATATGTATATTATATCCAGGATTGGTAAATGTTAGACCAGGCGAACCCTTTTTCAAATAACGGTCCGCTTTATATATATATATATATAATTTCAACGCGGGTGCAATAAAAAAAATTTTAATTTTCCTCAGATTCTACAAAGTTTTCATTTTATGAATATTCTAGTGCAGTGTTTGTCAACCTTTTTACTTCAGGAGGCACCGGGAAATACATAAAAATCTGGGAGAACCTTAAATTTTGAATTATATCAAATTTCTTTTTTCTTATTTCTGAAGATGAAATTATCTATGATGCTCAAAAATGTAATAATCAAGTATTTGGGGCTGAACTTCAGCCGCTGGAGTAATGAAATTCTTTGTGAAAATTCTATTACAGTATCTGAAACAGAAACAACAATCCATCAAATAATTAAAAAAATAAAACCAGAAAGAAGAAATGATGGCAGACTATTCAAATTATTATGTACTAGGTTGACTGTTGACAGGACCTAGCTCTGCCGAGGGCACATTTTTATTATATTAAAAAATAAATTCACGTTGAAAATCTAACTTAAAAATCCTATCATTCACTATTATCAATCACTTAAAGGAGTGGTACCCAAATTTTTAATTTATTAGACAGAATGTGTATGATATTAACAAAGTTGTATTACTTTTAGTTTCGTTGTTGTAGTTTTTATTTAAATTTTATTCAAAATGTTTTAAAAATGAAATTTAAAAATTGCTTAGCAATAAAAAAAATTCCGAAGGAATGAATTATATAGATTTTTATTATACTTTATTGGAAATGTGTAGACGTTCAATGCACATTTTTTTTAAAATTGTAGGATTAATTTGCATTTTCATTTTATTTTAATCGAAATATTTTAAAAATATTGGTTGATAATATATTAAAAATTAGTTTTTACCGGGAATGCGTAGATTCCTGGAGTTCAAATTTTGTATTTATATCAACTGGAATAATCTCTATCAGAATAATCTTTTTTTTAAAATTTCGGACTGCTAATTATTTCACATTTTTTGTTTTAATAAAATATTTAGAAAAAAAATCTGAAAAAAGGTCTGATTGTATCTTTAAACAAAAGGTCAAATGATATTTTTGACCTTGAAAGACTCAAATTCGGAAACTAAAAAATAGATATAAACATCCCTGCGAAATAGTATTTTAGAAATTGGGTTTTTTTAATTATACGACTGTACATTTTTTAAATAGACGGTAACAAGCAGACATTCAATTTTATATACATAAAGGATGACAGTATTCAATTTATATTTAATTTCCGATATTTTAGATACCATTTACAGAATTAGAACATGTGGCAATCTCAAATCACAAAATTGATCAAATTAAAACTATATTGACCATATCAATCAGAAAAATTCCTAAGGATCTATATGGAAGTATAATTTTACATTTATCCAACAAATTAAATTCAACTGAATATGCAATACAAGTTGGAACATTAACCAAAGAAATGAAACGAGAATGGGTATATAATAACAAAACAAATACATACTATGAAAAAGGTTATGATCATAATGCAACATACGTTGATCCTATCATTGATGAATACAGAATCAGAGCTTACCACCAAGAATTATATTTAAAACAAAATTTCAAATTTTCTGTTGTGTTTAATTTCAATTTACTTATATTTTTGTATATATTACTAATTAAATGAATTAAATTGGTTTAACGATTTAAAATTCCATTTTTAATATACACTATTTATTATATCCAAAAATTATATATAATCCGAATAAATCACACACTATGTCATCTATTTTTAATAACAATTCAGGTACTCTATTTCCTATGTAAATGTGAATTCTCAAATTTTAACATTTTTGAAGAGTTAAAAATAAAGCACATCTTCGTTTTATTTGTGTGCAATGTACACAAAATAATATATAAATATATATAAAATGTAAATATGCAAATAATATCAAAATACTATATATATTTATTATATACATATAGGTATAAAATTTTGATAGGCATAAAATTTTTCACGACAGGGTGCTGAATTTAAAAAAAGGTTAAGAAATCGTAAATTTTTTACTGAATATGTGTATTTTTAAAATATAAAAACGATTTTGTAATCAAAAACATTTAACGCTCTCTATTCGAGTTGCGTTTGTCATTTTAAATTAATCATACAAAAATGTTAAATAAACATTAAACAGAACTTTATTACAAGTAAAAGTATATAATTGTATATCCATTGTTACGGGTTCATTATGTTACATCGTATGATCGGGACCTATGCAAATAGTAAAATTAAGGTGTATTAAATATTATATTGATTTAATTTAAGGCCTACGAAAGGAAGGTTTTGGGACGGTAGATTCAGTTGGTATTAACCATAGAAACAAACAAAAATTTTAAAATCAGATAAATTCAGTAAATTTAATTTTAGGTCAGTTTTTTTGTTATTCTATAGGTCAATAAAAAATTGCCCTACCTATTACACATTAATCGCGAATACCAACTAGATAATATTATATAGTTCTACATTACAATTAAATTGTATCAACCGAATATTAGACTATGAAATTAATAAAATCTAAAAGATGGAAACTAACCAATTTTAATACATTTAAATTGCATGTATTAAATTACATTTGAAAAAAATGAATAAATTAAGTGACGCAATACTATTAAATATTTTTGGCAATATTGCTATACTTGAACGATTTACATTATGTTTAGTATGCAGAAAATGGAGAAATTTGATTACAAAATCCAGTAAACTGTACTCAAAAATTAGTTTTATTAACTTGGGACACGATTTGAGAACAATTACGCAAAATGAAATAAATCGTACCGGTCACAGAGAAAATTTGGAAAGTTCAAATAGAGTAGAAAATTCTGACACAGTTTCGCCCCACGTTCATCGTAAATTTAAATTGTACAATAATTCAAAGAGGCAGCAAATTGTAACAAAATCTCAAGCTATAAACATTATAACTAACTACGGTTTCAATCATCTTTTACATTTAGAATTGCCTGCGGAATTCATTCGGGTTGATATTATCAGACAAGTTTCATTATGTTGTAAAAATTTAAAAATTTTGGTCTTTGAATGCTCTAATTATGCAATGACTGCAGACTTTTCTAATATTGGAAGGATTTATTCTAACCTCGAAAAGTTAATTATATTTTTACCTCTTGATACTATACCCATTTCGATTTTTTTAAAAAAAATTATATCAAATACGAAAAAATTTAAAGTTTTCTCTGTTTTGGGAAGTAATTTTTTCTATAAATTTATTTTTAAAATATACAAATACGTGTATGTAATAAACAATTTTTTCATTATAATAATGGATTTAGGCAAAAATTCAAAGATAAATCACTCGATTGAAAGTGTTATAGACCAAATTGGAATATTTCAGTTGTGTAGGAAATATTTTGGAAATTTAATTGTTTTGAATTTTTATTCACTTTTAACCATAAATGATGAACATATACTAGTTATTTGTCAGTATTGTCAAAATTTGGAATGTTTAATGCTGAATCATTGCGTCAATGTTAAAGGAAGGTTCATCTCGAAAATATTCAATCAACTGCAAAAATTAAAATCTTTACATTTGGAATATTGCTGTATATATAATTTGTATTTTGGAATATATTACATTATGGCAGTGTTTTCCAATAGATGTGAATATTTGAAAAGTATAAAAAATATTTTTTAATTATGCGAAAACTGTATAACTATCTCATGAAATTTATAATAACACTAAGTTGACTGTTATGTACTACGTACAAACAGGACCTAGCTCTGCCAAGAGAATATTTTTATTATACTTAAAAAATAAATTCACGTTGAAAATCTAACTTAAAAATCTTACTATTCACTATTATCAATTCTTTAAGAGAGTGGTTTCCAAATTTGTTTCAGGTAGAATTGTCATATCACATTACTTTTCAGTTTAAAGTGCATTATTCTATCTTAATTTTTTTTTAAAATTTGCATAAAGAATTTTAAAAACAATTGTTATTCCATTTTTTTAATTTATTAGACAAAATGTGTATAATATTAAAAATAAAGTAAAAACAGTCCAATCCTAAAAATTGTTATAAATAGCATAAATTCCAGAAAAAATAAAATTATAAAAATATATTTTGTTATTGTTATCATACATAAGTAGTACATAAGTAATAATAAAATAAATATTTAAAAATACTCATATAAAATGCTAAAATAAATTTAATTAAGTGACTTTATATTGGAAGCGAAGGCATTAACCTATTAAATTACATTTTCACCTATCTATTCAGATAAAAATTTTTCGAAAATAAGTGAACGTTCGTGGTCCGTTAAATTGGAAAATTGTGCGCCTTTTCGATCTTTTAAAAAAAGTGTCTTTTTGGTACCCCTAATAATACATTGTATATATTTTTGTTTATATTTTAGCCTGATACTTCAGAAAATTATTACATTATTTGAATTAGATTTATATTATTAATAGTAAGGTTTGATAGTAATTTATTTTCAAGACATATTTATTGTTTATTTTATTTATTGACAACTTTCATTATTACTATAATATCAAATATTAGGTTTAAAATCTGAAAATTTTGAAAATAGTACTGATTGGAATCAAAATAATTTAACAGAATTGACAATTGGTGCATCTAATTTACCTCAAGACGTAATGAATAGCATAATAACAAAAGTTTTACATTTACGTTTGTTGTCTTTATCACACTATAGATACTTGGTAATATAATTATTTCATTAAACCAGTGGTTCTTAACCTTTTTTGACCTATGCACCTCCAAATATTGATATTAATGACTGTGCACCCTGATTAAAAATCAATTAATATAATAATAATTATAAATGAAATGTTAAAAATTTAAGAATTAAAGCTAATTATTTTTACACTTTAATTATTTATACTTATTTTATTTATACTTATTATTTATATATAATTATTTATTTATACGTTTTAATCGAATCGTTATTATTGTTTCAAAATGAGAAGTAAGCTAAATCTTAGCATTATTTTTGATAGGCTCACTTGCATGCCGGCACGGACATCTAATTTATTCCTTTTTTTTTTAATTTATTAGAATAGAAAATTCAGACTCATAAAACTGTTTTAACAAAAGTAATAATTACTTCAAGGGCAATTTCAGTCACAAATGGATAGATAT
>LWCA01000183.1:0-43340 GCA_001642005.1 Intoshia linei | reverse complement strand
TCATCTGTAGTTTCTGGACTTAAACCTCCAATGAATAGTTTTCTAGGTTGTTCATTCTAAAATGTTATATTTTATAAAAGCTTTACTTGGTACTTTATGATTCATATTATTCCAATGTATAAAAGTACGATTAAAAATTTATTTCAAAAAGTGCAGAAAATATGTATCTTAGTAATATTTGTAAATATGAGTTTCTATGAATAATTTGTAATAAATTTTAATTTATTCCAGTAAAGAATCGCAAATTGTAATGCATTCTCCATTGTTGTATTGCCAACTGCATTAATATCCAATTAATGTGCAATAAAATTTAATTAAATTAACTTTAATTTGTTTTGTTCAAATTGAATTTTTCTATATTTTATTTGAATCTTATTTGCTCCAGGCATATAATTTTGGATTTAATCTGGAATCATTGTTTTAATCTATACATTATTAATAAAAAATTTCTGTTAACGGAATGAGATTTTTTTCTGGACTAATTATCCAATTAGTACAAACTGTCGAAAAATTTAATAGAAAGACGCAGTATTTTTTCTATATTATCAAAATAAATGTCAGCTATGTTATACATTTTTTGGAAATTTAATTTACATGATAAAAATCTTCACGGTACTGTCAATTTTTCTAATGGAAAAAAATTAAAAATTATTGCAGCATTTAGTACAGGGGTGCACAAATTTTGGCCTTACGGCCGCATGTGGCTGTAGATAATCTATGTGATCATAATGCAATATATACAAATTTACTATAAATTCAAGGGATTTTTAATTTAAAATTTAATTTAATTAATATTTTTAACTTTTCCCACTTTCTCAAAAGGGTTTGTCAAAATGTCTCAATGTCAAATGAAATTTTGTGCACCGTATTATCAATTAGTATAGTAACTATGTGGCTGAATTGGTGGAAAAGTTTTGCACCCTGATCTAGTAGGTCGTATTGTTCCATCACTAATGTAGAACAACACTGAAACGTGTTAAATCGTGAAGTTAACTTATATCAAAAAATAATGGATAGAACAAGTAATAGGGGTGTCAGACTCAATTTGGTTGGAAATAGGGAAAAAAATTATTACGCGGGCCGCACAATAAAAATCTCTACTCAAAAAATTAGGTTAAAACTAACAGTTATAATATATTTTAATTCATAAAATGAAATAAAAACGATAATAATGGACAAATGTTGAAATTATTACCATGAATAAATAAATTATGAAAAATATATGAAAAAACTGTCAAAAAAGAAATACGTGTAAAAAATTGTTATAAAAATAAAAACTTATTACAATACAATATTATAGCGAGGGCCGCACATTCCTTAATTGGGGCCGTAAATGGCACCCGAGTCGCATAATTGACACCCCTGTTTAGAATAATTAGAATATATTATATCTCAAAACATGTGAATTACAGTAATATAATTCATAATTTTTGCGACTAACGGAATCGGCGAATGATGGAGACATATACATAGACGGTAGATATATATATAATTTTTTAATTGATTAAAATGTCTTCCAAACTGGTGTGTTTGTTTCTCTATATTGGGGACGTTGACATTCCACAATATCCAAATACATCATCTAATATTTCGTGACAGGTTCTGTGGGACAATTTGAATTTGATACATAGGTTTAATGACAAAGTTTTAATATATTTATATTTTAGCTTACCTTTATAAATATTTGTATTTAAATCATATTCAAAGTGTATATTATCGTATACTCCACTTTCTCTCTCCATTTGACCTTCATTTATAATTTTTATATTCTTAAATTTTTTAGGTGTATACCAGCCAACCATTTGTGTTAAGACCAGTGATAAATCCAATAACTTTTTTTTGGTTTTCCAGAAACATTAAATCTTCGTTTAGTGCTTTTGATTTATTACTTTTATGACAATAAAATAGTTGAGGATAATTACTAATGAAATGATTACATTGTGGAGTACTTTCTAAAGCAGTGGTTCTAAACCAAGGGTGCATAATCAATTTTTGGGGTGCACAGAGCAATTTTCAATTTTTTTTAATTACATTAATAAAATAACTAGTTAAAAATGAATTATTAATTAATACATTAATTAATTTTTATTCTAAATGAGTGAAATTACTAAATTAATATTTTTATTATCAACAAAAAGATTAGATATAAGACATAATTTCATCTTGTTAATACTTATTAAGTTAAGTTAATAATTAACGCTTATTGAATTTATTCACAATCATTTAATAATCAAATTAATTTTGTATTTTCAACTTTTTTGAGGTCAACAAATTATGTATTTTAATATTAGAGTTTTTAACCGTTTCTAAGGATGTCTAAAAGAAGACAATGAAATAACAATTACGTAGAATTTGGTTTTACCTGTCGTAATGATGCAGATGAAACCGAAAAACCTCAGTGCATTTACTTTTCGGCGTTTTATGCAAGAATATCATAAAGCCAAACCTCCTACATAATCATAAGAATATATAACACTCAAACCTCACTGACAGTGTTGAAGTTATCGCTCGAAAAAGAACTAAATAAAACAGTTGACAATTTATCATTTCTTCACAATGTAACAAAATTGTAGAGGCATCATATCATGTTGTTTACCCGTTTTCTAAACAAAAAAGCATCATACCATCGGAAACGTTGATCAAACCCTGTACTCTTAACATTGCAGAACTTCTACTTGGCGAAAAACAAAAAGGGGCACTTAAATCAATTCCTTTGTAAAAGGATTAAAAATTTAGTTTAGAATTGGACGAATCTACTGATGTGTTTGCAAGATATGTTATAAATGATAACATTATGGAGGAATATCTGTTTTGTGAGTCATTAAATAAAACTACAAGAGAATTGATGTATTCGTTATATTCGATATATAAAATTTTTTATTTGCCCTATAATTTACTTTGGCCCCAAATATAAAAATTTTTACATAGTCTCTTGATATTTCTAGTGGCCCTTTGGGAAATTATTATATTATATATGACTATGATAGCTTTAAATGTGATATTTTATGATTTTTAATGTAGTATGCTTAATATCTATCCATTTGTGACTGAAATTGCCCTTGAAGTAATTATTAATATATAAAATATATGTCATTAACGCTAAATTAGCGCGGATGTTCATTTAACATTTTTATCACCCTATTTTCCCCCCTGTATTGACGTTGCATATAATCATGTAAATATTTTTTGCTACACTATACATTTCAATGGTATCTTTTATAGCACAGAAAATTGTGGTTGATTTTTAAATGAATTGGAAATTAATGAATTAATTTAGATGAACATCAATTTGAATGCTTCTATTTCCTTCGGATTGGACGTAAATAACCAATTACTCAACTACTTCATTTGACAAATTTTTACATCGCCGACCATCAAAATGTAGATTTATTTTTTTATTTGATATTGATTATTTGTATTTGTTATTTAATACTACTTATTTTACTTTAATTATTTAAAACTTACATTGAGTTTAATTTACACTCTAAATGAAAAATATGTATAAATTATAGAAATATTATATAAAATAAACTATAATATACATGTTTAAATTTGTATTAAGTTAAAAACTTTAAACGTCGTGCGCAACTCAATTCCACAATTTTTGCAAATTTTAATGCTGATATGATTTTTGTAATTATAATACTAGACTAATTTTTACTAAGGCTAAGAGAGATTCCATTATGTGAAACACCCTATTGTACATTAATGTATTTACAATTAATTAATTAATATAAACTTTATTTCACAAGATAATATGGATGAGCGACCATGGCTATCATTTTCAATTGTGTCGGAGAATGCATTTGTACATTATGATACAATATAAAAAATTTAATAACGTTTAATGTTATTGCGATAGTGTAAAATACACAATTTTGCATAGTTTGCGTTACATTACATCAGTTGCGTACATATTTTATTCAATTATAGCAATGTACGAATCTTCTAAAGAAAACTTAGAAAGTACAAATGAATTTCAATTTACAAATGAAGAAATTTTAAAAGAGCTTCAAAGTATGGGTATCACAAATGTAAATAAGCAAATGTGTGATATGATTAAAAACGAAATTTCTGAATTGACCTGGAAAAATGGTAATTTTCATGACATTATTCATCAACGTCATAATTTCAACTACATGTATGTATTATATCATATAATACATATAATTTATATGTAATTGTAATTTTTATGAATTTGGTTCGCAGACTTTATTTAACCGTCAGCTGCTCAGGAATTGTTTTAGCATTAAACAAAATTTTGTTCATTAAAATCCACTGGTAATTATCCAGTTATTCAATTTATTAAAAACGACAATTTATAATAAATTTTTTGGATCCATATTAATTGACACTTCCACCTCTGAAGTAATAATTTACTCGTCAGTCGAAGGAAACAGTTGAAAGATTCAAAGGGGATAATACTTTAACCAATATAAGCCTCATGTCAAAAATTTTTCTAAGATTATCAAAATGTTTTATCACACCTGTATAATTTTATGTCATCATGTTGGGATTGCCAACTTGAGAAACATTGGTAGGTTAAATTAATAATCTAATTTAATTTTAGAAACAATGAGTGAAGAACAAACAAGTACCTATATGAATGATGCAACATCTACTAAAAGCACTATTACAAGTACTGATATTATTAACATTTCATAATATTTTAATTAGAAGCTTCCAGAGTGAATTCTTCATCAATGGTGAGTATTATAATTCTTTTTTTAATACATATTTAGGAAACTTTAATTTTAAATGATCTAAACACCACATCTTCAACTATTAAAAGAAAGGTTTATAGAACTGATAAAAATACAGGTCGTCGTTTGGTTTGTGACGAGTTATTATTGAGTTGTAAAGGAGATACGAGTAATTTATTTCTTTTTTATCTGGCTAGTCACTAATGGGAAACCTTAATATTAAAGTCGATTGGATCATCCTAACGTTATTTTTTAAGTATAGTTACTTAAGCTAAAGTAGCCAGAAAAAATACGTAGTACGTATTACGTACTATAATTTTAGTTTATTTGGTGTTAAATGTGAAGCCAAAACTACTTATCCATGATGACGAATAAAAATTTTCGTTTAAAATAAAGTGTCCAGATTTTATAAGTACTAATTAAGTACTGTTTGAAATGTCTTAGAAACCAAAAGAAAAATAAAATTTGAATTGAAAGAGTAACGATAGAGCAACTATCGTTAAACTCACTTCACTCTAGAATGAATATATTATGTTAATTTATTTTCTACATGAAATATAATGTTTGATATATAAGTTTCTACTAGTACACTATTGACTTAATAAATTAATAAACTCTCTTAACAATTATAATTTTTTTTGGAATAATTAAAAAATATCTAATTTTTATTAATTAATAAATTTGAAGTGATCCAAATTAAACGATATATAAAGTGTTTTTATAAAATATAAATTTATTAAAACTTCACTTTATTAAGAATGTGAAAAATTACAAGTAAAATATTGACTAAAATTATCTATGGTATTTATGAGTGCTTATTTTTGACATTTTGACTTATGGACACACTATTTAAAATGTATTCCAAATAAACTAAAAGTGATATTACGTATTTTTCTGGCCACTTTACATAAACTTAAATTAATTACTGTTTTGCTGTATAAAGATAATGATATAAGTATGAAATGAAGTAAAATTGAGATTATTTTAAAATATAATACTTAATATGAAATAACTAATGAATGGGTATATTTTTTTCATAATGTTGCCATTTTTAATCCATCCAGAAAATATACCAGATATAAATGTTAGAATGCAGTAAATCAAAATTATGATTTACTTTTTTTACGTTTAACGTCAAATACATTGTATTATTGTATTAACCCGTCTGCTCTATATAACAACCACTCTATAATGTATAGGGCATTTAGCAAAACATCTGCTAATAACTGTAATTATCTCAATTTATTTGTTTGTTTACACACAAAAAATATTTACATCATAATTTTTAATTATAAACAACTATGACCACCTGATATAATACTAGACTTAACAAATTGTACCACTGTTTAAAGAATTTTTTTTATTTTATTCAAGTTTAATAAAATCAAAGTAAATCTTGTTCGATTAATACTAGATCAATTTGATGAATTTTTCTACAAAAATACGAAAATTTTATTTTTCTGTTTCTACTATTATTATTGCACTGCATGAATCAAAATGAGAAGCGTCATTTGTCATTAATATAGTTTAAAGTTTAAACACTACGTGTGATAAAATTTGAAATTTTTTAGCATTTTCTCATTGGATCTATATTTTCTAGCTACTGCATATAAAGTATATGTTCTCTATCCATATTTGGGTTTTTGCATTTTTTTTCGAAAATGCAAAAGTACACACACGTTAAGTAACCGGTCGAAATTACACAATTAAAAAAACGTTGGGACCGAGCACTTCAAATTTTGTATAATTAACGGCCAGGTCTGACAGTTTCATTTCTAATTTTTTTAAATTCACAACAGAGATGAACAGAATTGGAAATAACAAATAAAAGTATGGTTTGTCAAGTTTATAATACGGCTAAGTTAAATTTTCAAAACAAAAAAAATACATTTTTTTGTTGTTACAAACCCGTTTAAAATCGCAATATAATGAACACCCTAAACCAGGCTTGGTAAATTGGATCTCAAATTTGTAAATTTAAAAAAATAATGTGTAAATGTTAGATACGATGAACCATATTTTATTCAAAACTTTAAAGGCATAGCCCCATGGTTTTTAAAGAGTTATAAAGCAATATTAGGTGCAAATTGGAGACAAAAAATTTTTATAATGTGAGTGGGTGTACTTTTGATATAAAAATTTGACTTACACCCTAATTATTAGGGCCTAATTCATATAGTCATGTTTGCAATCAACAGAGTCACATTTCAATGTGTATAAGTCATTGAATGTATGTATAAGAACATTTATAATTTAAATTTAAGACGAAATTATTAAATGTGACCTGTGACTATTAGGGGTGTGATAAAATTTTAAAAATTAAGTGCATGATCGGAAAAGGTGGTGTTATTAATCAAAAATGGCAATACAAAAAATCATCTTATATTTTAGTTTTTGTAGAACATTTTTCTATGAAATTGTTAAAATGGCAAGTTCTCCCCAAAAAATTCTCCAAAAGCATTTTTTTCAGTGTATCCATAAAACTGTCATATGCTACTTTATCCGTCCCTGCACCATAAAATTTCAAAAAAAAGTACCCCTAGTGACCATACTTCAACTAGTTGAAATATGTTATTATTTACTCTGTTGATTAAAATTCAATTGGTTTAAATGAGCAATAATATCAGTAAGGAATATTAATTAACAAATAAAATTTTTATAAAATTTTAGGGTGTATTGTTAGCTATTTCTATTTTTCCATTTTTAAAAAAACAAAAATGGTTTTAGGCACTTGGAAGTGTATATCCAATGGATATTATCCATATTTGTCTTTATTCTTATATGGGTCATAGGTTTACATTAAATACATAAAATGTATTTGTTGAAGTAAAAAAATATTTCAATTGGTTGATATGGGTTAAATTGCCATATGAGCTTATTAAAAAATATGATTGTGTTACGAATTATGTAATTTAAGATATTTTTGTCTATAAATTTACATTATACATTAATTTTAAGCCACGTTTTATATTGTGTTTTGAGTGTTGACGAAAACCTGATGCCAAATCATTTTTTTACATATTTTATACAACTGCTATGCGGAATTTTATTTTATTCATTCTCACTGGCCATCAAAATAAAATTTGTTTTCCTGTATAAAACGTCAATTTTAAATAGTTATGAATCATAACTTATACAGTTTATCTAGGTTTTTTTATAACATACACTGACAAGCGTGTATAAATTGCCGTTTTTATACATAAATGAGCACACGTTAACGAATAATGATGAATCATTATCGTATATTTATACCTCTAGGTTTATTCTTATAAGGTTATACTGTATTATCACATTTTTACAATAGATTTGTCGAATCGTATAAAATATTTATTGACAAATTTGTTTATCAATAGTTTTGTCTTAGTCAGTGAATTAATAGTATATTTATCTAGTTGAACTTGGAGAATTGGAATTACGTTTAGACAACTTAAGCAGAAATCTTAAAAAATCACAAAACACGAAAAGAAGTCTACCGTGCACTACATGTGTTAGAAGATTAGATTTATCACGTAATAAAAAAACTTCTGTATTGAAGTGCAACCAAACCACCTATAAAAAAAGCGACCCTGTAAGTCTATATCACGCTTACAAAACCTTATGGAAATCACAAAAAATCCCGGTTGACACACAACATAAAGTCCTACGATGGAATATGCGAGCACAAATGATCCATCATGATGCCATTGTTGGAAATGTATTTTACATTGCTGATTTATAATTTAATATTATTTTAGGAACGAAATTATACCAATCGACAATGATTTTGTATTGAGAATAAACAATTTGGTCAGTGACTACTGTATTTGAATTAAAATTTACATTTATTAAAATCTGGCGTTCACATGTTGCTAATCTCTACTTTATTTTTAAATTTTCATTCTGTGCTCTATGAAAAATCTCAACATCGTTACAGTTAACAATCGATTATCACAATTTAATTTACACCTCCTATTGATTGTGTATTCATAATGTACATGTGTTTCATTTTTTTAGTTTTACAAACAATCTTATCATGAAGGTAAACTATATTAATTTTGGAAACTCCGTCCAAAGTCTAGTCAAAAATTATTTTTAGGAAACATAATTTTAAACTGTACATCGTTTATCCAGAATAAAATTATCCGCTTAATTTCCAGAGTTATTGACATTATCTATTTATTTTTATCATCTACCGCGGTACATTATCGCTCTATCTTCGTAGATTGAGATTTGATAAAGTAATCTACCTTTGGTTTAGGTAGTTCACAATATATTTGACGATTTTTACATGCACCTCAATAACAGAGAATACCAGGGACCCATATTGAATGACCGAATGATGTCCGATGCAGTTGCTCAGCCCATAGGAAATGTTCAGGAATCAAAACGGAGCAATGTTTATGATGGCCACCTAACTCGCTCTAGTGAAAATGTTTTACAAACTAGTGGGAATCAATATCTTCCAATATCGCATAATTCCATCCAAAAAGAAAAGTTGTATAATTTCAAAAATGACAAGTAATTCATTTATATCTTTAATTCATTTCATCTAGATTCTTTGAACCTACATCGTTTGATGCTCATTGGCACGGTTTATTTGATGATTTCAAAATGGGCGATATTACAAATAATCTATTTGAATTGGAAAATGATAATTTATCTGTTTCTCATTCTACTTCCCCAAATACTAATTTGAAACCTTGCAAACCCAGCCAATATTTTGATTTACAGCATGAAAAAATTGATTGCGATGAATCCAAAATTGTTGATGTACAATTGAAGAATATTCAACCTCCCACATCGTGTAATTACATTATAGAGCTTAAGCAACCTCTAAAAGCACCAGATAATAATAATTCACAAGTTTCTCCAAAAATTTTAAAGGTCAAAATGCCTGGAAATTTGAATGACAAAATCTCACGGATTTCCAAAGTTTCACCTCTACAAAATTCACCTGGCCAAATTCGACGTGTAAACAAAATAGACAATTCTAAGGCTTTTTTTAAATCTGTTTCTCCCCCAAAAATTTTTAAAACCCAACAACAACATATCAATTATAAAGAAACGTTGTTTTTGAAAGACGAGTATCAAGTCGATAAAATTACAAAATCAAACCGATTAGCTAATATTGACAAAAAAGACGTTATTGTAATTTCAAATGTTTCTAGTTTACAGGAAATTTTATCCAATAAATGTAGATTAATTATCCCAAAAGTATTCCGCTTGATTATAAAAATTATTTTCATTTAGGATAAAAAAAATGTTTACAAACTTTCACGTGAAGAAGAACTTACAATGATGAGTGAAGGATATCCTATACCAGATGAAAGATATTTGACGCGACAAGATGAAAAAAATATTAAAAAAGTTCGTCGAAAGATTAAAAATAAGGTACACGCATTATTTCATTTTTCATTGACATTAGCTCTCCGCTCAAGAATCACGACGGAAAAAAAAAGAATATATTGAATCGTTAGAAAAAAAGTTGAATTTTGTTTACAATAATGTATTGTTATTTAGAATGGAAGATTATCGTATTAATCACATGGAAATGGTACAGCTATTAGAAAAAGCTCATGACAGAAATTCGTATTTTATTTTGTATTAATTATTTCAATTAAATCTCTAGTTTCCTTCGAGAACAAATTGATAAAATAAACGAAATTTTAATAGATTTTGTAAATAATAAAAATTTGGATACCGCTGATGTCACGCAAAATTGCCTAGTAATTTTAATTATTAATTTTCTTACTTGAAATTTAGGAACTCATTTCAAGTTGTAAGCATTAGAACAAGTTATGTAGATATTGTTAAGAAATTTTATTTTTTTAATAAAAATGTTATTTATATATGGAAATAAAAATTCGCATCATAAATGTGTGTTTTGTTAAATTCTTTCATTATGGATTTAAATTTTTTATGTTTCGAGATTATTTCTAATATTACAATTCTGGTAAAAACTTAAATATGGTACATTTTAAAAATAAAATATTTAAACTTTTTTACAAAAAATTGATCTCTTCGCATAGTATTCATTATCAAAATCATTAGTCTGAAGTGATTCGAAATATTTTGAAGGGGTCTGTGAAGTTTAAGAACCACTAGTTTAAACTCTAGTATGTTATTATCTTTCACTAACGAACGTAAAAAACCAGATAAGCGTGCGATATTCGAGTCACGAAAAATCACTCCCATATTTGATTCACTTTTATATGAAAAGCAACAAAAACATTATCATTAAAATGGGAACATTACCATTATTGTATTTTGAATCAGCGCTTATGAACCGTCCATCAGCTTAGAATACATGTATACAGTATATAAAATGATGTGTATTCCCAAAAAATAGGATATAGAGATTTGCCAACTGTTAAGAACCACATTGATTTTAAACTTAAATTTAGAATACATTTTATTTCCCAAACTTTAAATAGTAAGTCAAAATTTAAAATTTTGTTATTTTGACGGTCTGCAACATACAAAAGGGGTTGGATAATATTCAAAATTTACACATTCGGAAATAATGTTTTTTACCATGTTATGGTCACAAGTTTTTCTTATTGTGTATATTTTTTCCGTGGAAACGATAAATTAATATTAACCCAGGGATTAATTAAACTTTTCCTTTTTACGTTTTGACTTTAGTATTATATTTTTTATGTGGACCCACATTTAAGCACTGTTGAATAAATTAATAATTAATTGGCTGTTTATTGATAGAGGTAATTATTGACAATTGAAAAATTTACCGTTTGAAGGTGCAAATCAAAACAGGTTAAGAAGCACTTGTCATCGAAAGCAACGATCTGTCTGAAATTTATGGCATACTTGTCAAATAAATAAAAATTTAAAAGTTGTGCAAAAGTTTTTTGGAAATTTTGAAGTAATTTAGTAGCGATGCAAATAAGTTAAATTAATTTGGTTTAAGATTTTATAGTTTATTACCGGTCCGCTGTGAAAAAAGTCTAGGAATCCTGATTTAAATCATAATTTTTCTAATATTTCGAACGAAAGAAATCTGCTTCCCGCCTTGAAAATGACAAAATGTTATTACAAATACATCTTTTATAGAATGTACCATTTGTAATAAAAGTATTCAAGAAAATCCACATTAGGATATTTTTTTTTAAAAATCAAAATGATGCAAGATAGTTAAGAGAGTGGATAGGGAGGCCGCATGACGAGCGAATTTTTTTTAATCCAACAAAAAATAACACCGATAAATGTTTCAAATACTGAATTAAAAAATGGATGGGATATGAGAATGTTTAATATTTATTACAGAGTGGTCAGATGTTGGGAATTTATCCCAAAGCCTAGACGACTGCTACATTATTATTTAAAAAATGTCACTTTTATACCACCATTAATAAAATTTACTACAAAATACCCCTTCAAATGGTAATAGAAAAATCAAATTTTACCCATTTTTTTTTGAAAACACGATTTCACCAAATCTTATAAACAACTTCCTAATCCAAAACAAAAAATTCAATTCTTCCAACCTTAATGGAAAAATCCCCTTTTTCCAATATTTTTTTGAAAAACACGATTTTACGAATCTAATAAAAAAAAATTTAATTTTTTCATGTTTCCTTTGAGTCTAAAAAATAAATATTTTTAAATGACCGTACTATTCGAACCTGCAACAACTGGGGTAGTGGAACCAAAAACAGTTGTCTATAGGGGTGTACAATTTTAATCTGGCCATATATCGCCAATATTTGAGATATAATGTAAATTTTGAGATTATATTTTAATGCATTATGTATCAAAATTATAAAAACTACACATTTTTTGTGTAGTTTTACTTTTGAATAGTTGAGAAATTACATAAATTCATACAAATTTTGTAAAGGGCCGTATATGTGTACATTTTGTGATCCCCACTGTATTTAATGCATTTCATTGTTTAACATTAGTCTCCAATGGAATCTCCATTAGCGGGACCGTTTAGGACAGTGTTAATGCATTAAAATGACTAAAAAAATAATATTTACTTAAAATGTTTTATACATAACAATATTTTCCGATTTATATTTGTGAATCAATTGTTGAAGGGCTTTAAATATTATATTTAGATTATATTCAATTATAGCTAAAAGTAAAATACAAGACATTCAAAATTAAAAAAATTACGTTCGTTTGCACCGTCATCCGTATGTTTTATCTAAAATAAAATAATATACACATAAAAGTTAATATAATATGAGAAAGCTTTATGATAATAATAAAAAAATATATAACTTGTGATTTTCAGTAATTGAAAAAGATTTTTTATGTTCTTAAACCCAACCATTTTTACAAAAATCAAATGTACCAACATAAAATAAAATATACACTTTTTTAATTCAATAAGGATAAAGATAATTACATTTTAGTAAAATGGATTTTTCCTTTTGGGGTTGGTAACATTGTATTTTTTTTAGGGCTAGTAAAACTAGGATTTTTTCTTAAGTGTTGGTAAATTTCGATGTTTAGTAAAAATGGTTGAATTTAAGTAGACGAATTTATTTAAGATCTAATTACCACACAACAAAGTGAAGAATTCATTGTTTTGCAAAATATCCTTTCTTCTCCCATTAACACTGAAACAGATATATCGTTTTTAACTCTAAAATATAAATATTCATCAATCATTATAAACCCTTTGAATTATGTAAAGCAGGAGTGCCGAACCTTTTTTTGATGAGATCGACTTTAAAATACATTGACTAGAAAAATGTATTTAAAAACAATCGCCTTGCGGAATCCAAAAAAAAGTTTAAGTAAATGTTTTTTGTGTCATCGTAGATTACATAAAAAATAAAATTCGGAATAATTTCAAGCAACTTTAGTTGTATATTTGAAAATTATCAGCAAAACTTTGTTTAAGAAATAATGGACTAATTTATTTATTAGATAACGATTTAAATAAGTTACATCGCATTTATTGATACTTTAACAATATTAAAAATAAATTATTTATATCAATATTAAATAGCTATCATTTTAATGAAGATTATTATTAATAAATAAAAAATTAATTCTAATTTTTTAATTTTGGCGATCGACTAGAAAATCATATGGGGTCGACAGGTTTGGCATCCCTGATGTAAACTATATCAATTAATAAAATACCTCTCCTTATTATAACCTTCAGAGGTATTTTTAAGTAAGGTAATAACCTTACAAGACATATCATACGACATTTGATCAACATTGCTCAATGTGTTGGAATAAAAAGAAAAAAATATTTTGCTATTTATATCACATAAGTAAACACTTTTCAAAAAAGAATACTAAAATAAATGCTAGATAAGCCATAAGAAAATAATAAGAGCAAAAAAATTTAAATACAATATTCTGTGTACAATTAGCTTATAAATAGTTTGAAAATCCTGTACGTTATAATTTTTTGGAAAAGGTTATTATAACGAGACAAGGTGTGAAAAATTCGTCGAACTAGAGAGAAAATACTGTACTGTATGTGCAAATTTACATTAAACATTAAATTATTTTAATTTATCAACCAAAAAAAAGGCAAAATCATTTAGAATTTTAGAAAAATGTTTATCATTATATAAATAAAAATTACAGACACAAAAAAATTGAGTATACTCTCAATTTCTGGAACTATTTTTAAAATTCTTTGAATAAGTAAACTAAAAGCTAAACAAAATGAAAACAAAATTTTTCTAATTTACCCTCTCTAACAGAAATATCATATAGTGTAGTAAGAAACTGTGTAACGTTATCGCTATACTTTGATTCATTGGCATTTATACACCTTAAAACGTCAAGTTTTTGGGTGTCATTCAATCCATCACTTTTATGTGCAAAAATGACATAATATATATGAGAGTTTTGCCGATTAACAATTTCAAAAAATTTGTTAAATTGGTGTAATGAATTTTGCACAGCATCCTAAATAAATTTTAAAAAATCAAAAATTAAAGACACCTGGGCATCAATCACAAAAATAATGGCCAAAACTTTATCAAAAAACTCTGGTAAATAACTTTTGAATCTGTCTTCTTTAATATCAAATTTAACCGGAAAATCATAAACTTGAATATCCTTAAACCAATGATTATTTAGGACTAAAATAAATACATTTAAACTCATAATTTTATTACTAGAAATATACACATTATCAGGATTATGTTCTAGTCCACCCGGAATAGTAAGAGAATAATCATCAAACATAAATCTGAATATTGATGATTTACCGGATCTATGGTATAAATATATGACAAAAAATTCAACCTGCGAGATCCAAATATATAAATTTTGTAGATACTTGGATTCACATTCAAGAACAAGTTCTTAAAATGATCCATTTTGGTAAATGGTTTAAATTTTATATTTTTGTATTTATGATTTTTTTCCATTTCTCAATTTGAACTATAACTTTAGAAACTAAAAAATAATGTTACGTTTTACTAATTATATTACGTTTTATATTAACATTTGATCGTTTATTTTACCATATGTCGAATTTTACAGAAAGCAATCAGTCAATATCTAGTGATGTTTATAGTAAAAATACACAATTTTCGCGACATACCAAAAGTAATGCGTCTTTGTCAATATCCGACCAATCCAACTTATTTACCTATGAAACTCAAAATCGTACTAAGGAATTTTTACAAATTGTCAAAAATACAAAACAAACCCAAGTAATATTATTTATAAACATTGTTAAGTGTCGTGAAATTCATTTTTTGTGTTTGGTTCTGCAAAGTTAAATCATTATTTTTATACAGTATTTGCCATCTTTTTTGGTCACATGAACCATATAACAGTAATAATGTTTCACTTATCTTTGTTTGCAAATCCTAATTAATATTTCTACCAGTTAGTATGAATTTTGCTTGCTTCTTACCGAAACGTTTTTTCAAAAATCTTTTTTTATAGTTATAATTTTGACTTTTCGAGACCCAAATTGAGCCTAAATAAAAACCTAATACAAGTATTAATATTTATATAACAATAACATTAGTAATTATCTGTAGGGGATGAAAATATTGGTCAATTTTTAAACAATTTGGACATATATTTGATTATAAGTAATTATTTATTCTACTGAAAATTGAATTGGAAGCGTTACACACATTTAAAATTGATTATCCAGTGCTAGTATGTAGTTAAATTACTGGATTAAAAATATACAATTAGATAAAAATAAAATCTATAAATATTCAAAAATAATTTTAAAAAATGATACGGCTTAATATCAGTGATTCCCACACTTAGAAAAGAACTAACCATTATGCCCAAAAAATATTTTTGCAGACCCATAAAATATTTTTTGATAGTGCTTATCTTAATGGGTGGTCAAGTTATCGCCTACCAAGAATTAAAAATGTATTTTCAATTGAAGAATCACATTTATTTAATTTTTTAGTTTATATTTTGTTTTTAAGCCAGATTTTCATTATTAATTAGTTATTTATAAATATTTTTATTATTAATTCATTTTTATTAAAAATTGTCATAAATAGCATAAATTCCAGAAAAAATAAATTTATAAAAACCTATTTTGTCATTTTCAATGTGATGATATATTCAGTACCAATAATAAATTTAATAAATACTTAAAAATACCAATTATGTATCAATAATTAACCGAATCTTCACTTTATAAACATATTTTAGTCAAATTTTATTAAAATTGCAAAGGATTGTAATGAATATAAAAATGATATTAACAAAGTTGTTTTAGTTTATATTTAAATTTTATTCAAAATGTTTTAAAAATGAGAATTTGAAATTTAAAAATTGCGAAGGAATGAATTATATAGATTTTCACCCATATTTCTTTATTGGAAATGTGTAGACTTTCAATGCACATTTTTTTTGAAATTGTAGGATCAATATTTACATTTTCAATTTAATCCAAATATTTGAAAAATATCCGTAACGGACCGTTAATTATTTCACATTTTTTGTTTTAATAAAATATTTCAAAAAAAAAATTAATATGAATATTAAAATGCTTTTTTGACCGTGAAGTCGTCACTTATTCGGATTTAAATTTTCTGTGTGTTAACAGGATGCAACTGTACTACGTGTAAATTTTTTGAAATTCTAGGGCTGTTTTCATTAAAAAAAGAATGGTAATTTGGCCCTAAAGATATAATTTTTTTAAATTTAATTTTATGATAATGTTTATGATTTTAAAATCCGTATCAGTGTATATATTTTTTTAAATTCTCCAACTCGTTTGATTTTCAAAAAAAAGGATAATTGGGGTTTTTGACCGGTAAGATGTGAGTTGGGAAGGTTGAAATTAAGTTTGCGAACATTCTCGGAAAAAACTGTAATTGAAATGTGAACTTTATAAAATTCTAAGGCTGGTGGTTATTGAAATAAACGATAACACACGGACAAACAAAGCATATTATACAAGTAAGAATATATGTTTAGACGTTGAATATAAAGAACACTAAACCGAATAATAATAATAATATACCATTTAATATTGCCGCACGAAATATTACCAAAATGCTTTGTGAAACCATGTCTAAACTTCAGGAACTCACTTTACGTAAATTTAATACTTCAATCATGACGATAATTATAATGATTCATGTAATGTATGAATGAGAAAACCTTATGTTCTTATACTTGATTGACTCAAATATTTAGTTGCCAAATCTAAATCAATATATGATGATCATTCCGACCAAATTGAAACCTTTACTTACGAAATAAGAAAGGACATTGAAAATATGAACCAAAATATTTCCAAATTGTACAATGTAACAATTTTATTTTCTTAATCAACTAAATGCAGACTAAAGATATTTCTAAAAAAGGTTCTAATTTCGAAAAACATTCAAAAACTGTTGTAGTTGGTTTACAGGTTTAATTATTTTGTTAAAATCAATTTTTTTTATTTTAGAGTAAACTAGCAAATGTTTCAAGTGACTTTAAAAATGTTTTACAAATTCGTACTGAGGTATGACATTTAATTTAATTAAACTTAATTTTTAAGAATTTAAAATGTAACCAATTGCGTCGACGACAATATGGATGCGAAGAAACGTATTCTTCATCCATTAAAGGAGAATCAATTTTACTTAGGAAAAATAGACCTCATCGTAGTAATATGGCTAATGATTTAGTCATTGAAATGGGAAATGAATTGGACCAACAAACATTAGTTAAAAATTCAGATGTATTATGGATCATTTATATTATTCAATATTTTCAGAGTGCATATTATGAGTCAAGAAATAAAGATATGCAGAATATTGAGGAAACTATTGTAGAACTGGGTGGAATTTTTACTGAATTGTGTACTCTAGTTAAAGAGCAAGAAGAAATGGTAGATAGGTATTTCATTCATTTAATTTTTTCAAAAATATGCAATTTACTTTATTTTTTAACTAACAATGTGACATTAAACGACGGTTCCTAATTTTTTCAGATATATAGATATATTTAATAATATATTTTTAATGTTTCATAAAATATATAATTTTATAAATGTTTATAAAATAAAACATCGTATAAATATACATTTTTATTGATTACAACAACTTTAAAAATGGTAAATAAAATGTGTCTGATTAGTAGAGAAGGTTCACCGACATTGATTTAGATAATAGTTTATATTCAGTAATGAATAGCCACCCATTAGGTACATAATCAATCATGAAATAATACTTTTCTGATTTTTGTGAACGATTTCATAGAAACACTTAATTTATATATCTAGAATTGATATGCAAGTAGAAGATACACATACACAAATTGAAGCAGCTTATGCTGAATTACTCAAATATTTTAGAACGATATCTGCAAATAGATGGCTAATGTTTAAAGTATTTGCAATACTTTTTTTATTTGTTGTCATTTTCTTGATATTCTTTTTATAAAACACCAACCATTCAAATTAAAAATATATATTTTACTTTGATACTTATACATGTGTACTTATTTATTTCAAGTCTAATGCTTTTAACATTAACTTGATTAAATTAAAGTTTAACTGTTTTAAATTTGGTGAAATGCTTATGTTTATAAAAATTTTCCACATATTATTCCAGCCAACATGATATATCCAATATGTGAGTTTGATTTAAAAATTTTCATCATATCTGAGGTATCATTTAAGTTTAATCTCGTAGTCTATAATATACCATGTAATATCATAATATTTGATTTACCTGATTGAGCAAATGTATAATAAATAAAATCACAGAAATATAATATGATATTCCAATATTCATCAACAGTCCTGTAGTAATCATACCACTTGCACATATACCGATACATATTTTAAAAATTGTTTTATAATTATGTTCAAATAATATTGAACTTGATTTCATTCCAATCTTTTTATCATATTTCATGTCCTAAATGTTATATTACGTTTCATTAACATTTTTTACCTGAAACCCATAAATAGAATCATAAAGAACAGTCCAGAATACAGATCCAAGGTATAAAGGTAATATTAACAATAGAGTTTTAATTTCTGGATTGACTGCCAATGCACCCATTATTATTCCATAATTAAAAGTAAATCCTAAATTAACAGTTTAAAGAAGTCATCGAACAGTAATCAGATTTATTTTTATTGGATAGATAAACTATTTTGCGAGTAATATCAAGTCCCATTTTAGACAATATTTATTTACGTCACATTTTAATTAAATTTTATTAATCGACCAAATAATATTCACATTTTTATCTTTAGTTCACAATTTGTCGCTACCGTGGGTACACCGTTCCTCAGTGTGGTGGGTTTTTTGTTAATTAAATTTACCAATACAATTTATATGTGATAATTTATACCCCGTTATATATTTTTTGAAAATATTCTGTACCGATCAATTTTTGTTATTACCGTAAAAATCTAGGATAGATTAACCACATGTATAATATACATTGTATTTACGTATATTGTACATTTTAGATACGATAAAAATTAGTGGGTCATTAATTTTGATACAAAAAAAATACCCAAAAATAATTGTGGTACAGGTATAAATCTTTTCATTAACGGGTAATTTATTACCAAAGCCACGGCCATAACACCAGAAATAATACTAAATGTATAAGATTATAAAACTATATATTCTATTATAAAACGCTGATTCATTGAAACAAGATAAAATAAATGCAGATATTGCCAATTGAGGTAACAGAATTAAAACGGCAGTGGAAATTTGCATATTTTTAGATGCTAATGGGCGGTTTTTAGTTCTAGAAACCTAATAAATATAAAATTATCAAAAATTATATTACTTGACTGTCAACATCGACATCCCAAATATCATTAATGATACAACCGGAACCTCTCATTAAAAATGCTCCAATTCCTAATAGAGATAGTAATTTTATATCACATAAAGTGTGATTTTCAGCCATCATAGCAATTCCCCATGTACAAGGTATATATAATAAATGAAATCCTAATTTAAATGATGTTATGAAATGTTAAATATACCTGCTGGTTTATCAATTCTATTGATACTTATAAAATTAGATAATATTTTCGAATCATATATTCTGCTGTTTAGAATTGGTCGTTTTATATATACGTTGTATAATTTTTTGATATTCTTCTCTGTTACAGAAAACCTTTTTTTTATAAATGGGTTCATTAATGTGTACGTTAGTTTCATTTTTGATTACAAATTTTGATGGACTCTTTTAGTGAATCATTAAAAATTGTCACCTTTATTGTTAAATTTGAATTTTAACTTTAGTTTTAAACCAAAATAAAAGTTTATTATATTATAATTAATAATATATAATATATAAATTAGTGATTTTTATATTTTAATTATAAACATCACTAGATATTGACTGATTGCAATTACTTAATATTATAGTAAATGTAATTAACAATATTATATAACGGATCATGTATAAAATAATATATATTTATAGTAATATTCCGTTAATAAGGACTTATAGTCTAAGACTTAGACTGTAAATGATGAACTTCAGGTGACTACAACTTTTCGACTTGCTGCTTGCCAAATTTTCAATTTTGACATATTAACAGACTACCACCTATTGAAAATTGGTACTGTCTATTTTATAAGTACACACTTGATGTCAGTTTAAAATAAAAAACTAAACTAAAAAAAAAACTACTGTACAATTTTTAAATACACTTCAATTGTACTTTAACTTGTAACAACTGTACTTTCAATTGCAATTTGTGTTATATTTTTAATGTTTTTTATAAATGTTTTGGCAGGCGTCATTTTTACATTTGAAATTATTTAAAGTTGTTAATTTATTTGTTATTTATGCCCATTTTTTAGGGTTGTAACTATTGTATTGTATTCTTTTTACTTTACTCTAAAAATTATTTTGTAGACATATTACCATAAAGATTAAACAATTTCATCTTGTCTGTATTTGTGAATCACATATCTAAGATAACATATACACATGTACACTGCGTTCACGTTTATTAGAACATAATCAAAATTCGTAAGAAATTATAGTAAAAGATGACGTAAAAAACATTACCTAATGATGTGACAATGTAGCGATGATTATTGATGATTTTTAATTTTTTATATTTTTTTTTGTTTTTTTTATGTATTAACTTTATCAAAATTATTTTTAGTGTACACGTTTATTAGAACATATATCATTATAAAGTTAATAGGACGCGGTAAATCATTAAAAACAGATTAAAATGACAAATAATGCAAATGTTGACTGATCAAGCCAAATATAGAAGAAATTTTAAATAGAAATCGCAACACAATTAGGAGATTAATCAAAAATCCAAATAATACTAGAAATAGAAAAAAATTGCATCTATTTATGCAATATCTTATATGCAATTTAAACTACGGAAATATTCAGAGAGAAATGCCAAAAAACTCTCCGAACCTCCAAATAATTACTTTCAGCATTGGCAATAGAAATGTATCTAAAATGTAAAATATTGAAAAACTTTGGAAATGTAAAAAAAGCCTTTAGACGACCTAATTTAAAAAATTCATATAGAAAAACCTATCATGTGGACTCGGTCATACATAAAATTCGATTTCTCGACTCTCATATTTATGGATGAAATGAGAGCCACGTTAGACTGACCAAGTGGTTGGCCTCGAGGTTGGGTTTATGATTCAATGGAAACGTCTTTGCAAATGAGGAGGAAAATGGTTGTGGAGGAATTATGATTTCGGCAGGTATCTGTAATGGTTCATTAATTGGCCCTATTAGAATTAAAGGCGATATAAAGATTAATTCCCTACAATATAGAATATTACTGGAAGAAGGTTTATTTAAATAGATCGGTAACGAAGAGGAATCTTAGCGTGAAATTTTTAGCGAGAGCACATTTTTATTCAACCAAAAAAATACATTCACTTTGAAAATCTAACTTAAAAATCCTACTATTCACCATTATCAATCCTTTAATGGAGTGGTTCCTAAATTTGTTTCAGGTGAAACCATTATATCACATTACTTTTTACTTCAAACTGAATTATTAACCATCTTAATTTTTTGTTAGAATGTAAAGAATTTAAAAACAGTTGTTATCCCATTTTTATAATTTATAATAATTATTCAAAATAATGTTTACATTAAAAAAGGTGAAGTTTTTTAAGTTTGAATATTTATTTATTAATTTATAATAAAATACAAGCGTGCGAAATAAACGAAATATTGTTATTATTATTAATATTATTGCTTTTGATGTGGTATATATTTGCCAAACACTAAAAAATGTTACTCTATGACTGATAAATGTAAAAATTTGATAATGCAAATTTACACTTTAATATACGAGAATCAACTTTGGAATCCCTCAAATCTATATCAAACGTGCCATTCGTCTATAATTAAATTTAAAAAGAGATTTGTGACACCTAGAATATGGAAACATTTAGAAAGTGCGAATGACTGCTATTTCTGTATTCTGAAAATAAGAAAACAAATAAATTAAGCCTTACTCTATTTCGGCCACCAAAAGTCCAACTTTACGAATTCGAATGGAAGTATATAATTTAGTTTCATCATCCCAGTCATTATCATCTCAAGAAACAGTTGTTTCAATTTATACTGAGGAAAGTCCAAATCAACCAATTATTACAGAAAAAAAATTAAAGTTATTAATATTTTTTTTAAATATCAATAACTAAAAATATCGAACTAAACCTTTTCCGTAAATTAGGATTTAAACACTAGAATGTATTGTTAAAAGGTTTATTATAGCTCATATCAGATGTTCATCCTGTTAAAGCGCCTGTTGTCATTTAAATTTTTGTACACCTGTTATTTATTTAAGATTCATTTCTTTTTAATTTAAATGTGAGCATGTAATTATTCGCTATCAATTCCATACATATTGAAAAAAAATTTAAATATCTCATTATATATTACTATAATAAATTAATAGCTTAACAATTAATTTTAATTAAAGTGTTAAATTATCGGAACATAGAGATGAAGCACCGTTTTGTGGTAATAATTTACAATTTATTAATACCATAAATGTATAACGTGAGTAATAAGTTCAATTCGTAACGCCGTAACATTTTATGTGTATTTTTAACCGAATTTATAGTCTTATTACAAGAATAGATTTTTTTGAATTTCGAAAATATCTGTTAACTAGGTTCTTATCTCACTATTTTATCTATTACAAACCCTCAATTAATTAAATATTCACAAAAATGTTTCTTGCGCGTAACGCCGTAACGGTTTTTAACTGTAAATGTACGTTTTAGTATTAACTTATATATGTAAAATAGTGCAAATAACCATGTGCACGCTGTATACGCGCATTTTAAGTCTATCTATGAGTATGAGTCTTGGATATCATTTCCCGATATATTTGCTAGAAAATGGCTCTTATACATTTTTCAATATTATTAAAGTCTATTTTTTTTATAAATGCAGTATTATTTTTGATGTACCTCATCAACGAATCATTATCAACTTTCTTAATTTGATTAAATATATAATTTTACAATTAATTTAATAGATAACAGAATTTTATCATTACCGTCATTTTATGATCACCTTTTTTCCACTTTTTAAATCTCATTTTTTCACAAATCCTTTAAATAATAAAATAAAGTATGTAAATATGGAATCCATATGAGTTTAATACTGATAAGAAAACAATTATTCATTTCATACAAAATTATCAGCATTCAGTTATACTAAAAGAAAATGCAATACTTATATGTAAATTTAATTTTTTGGTAGATTTAAAAAAGCCTTTCCTCGGCAGAGCTAGGTACTGTTTGTGGGAAGATATAACAGTCGAGGTAGCAACTTTAATAGTTTTAAAATTTAATTAACTTTACTAATTTTAAAGTTGATAAGTACAAGTGTACTTAGTACACATAATATGTAGAACAAGTAAAATGCTATAAATACTAATTTTGATATGTTCAACAACAAAAAATTACAATCCTTATAATACTAATATTATGCTTATTAATTGGCTAATTAAAATTTTATAAATGCTATAAAGTCAGTTTTTTATCATAACAGTCTATAATGTTATTTTATATAGAATAAAATTAAAAACTATTTATACATATTTAATCTGGTCGCATTAATTAATCCAGTGCTTCAATACCTTTATACTTTAGGGTGCACTTGTTCAATATATACAAATTTGAAAAATATTGTTTGATAACACGGTACAACATTTTCGGAAAAATTTTAAAAGAGCAAAACGAAATTTAGTTTATGGCTTAGATAACATAGTCAGGATTCGAATGATGTTTGTCATTCTATCTGATTAGATCGTAATCTTGAGATATTTCATTTTTAAAGTGTATATATAAGGAAATTTATATAATATATAGAATTAAGTTATATTCAAGTTGATGTTAAATTCAATTTTGTGACCCTTTATAAAGATAATTTCAAAAAAAATAAAAAATTAACGTCAAGTGTATATAAGTATACAACATATTCCGATGAAAAATTTACGATATCTACTGTAGATAAAAATTGGCCTGAACCTTTACCCTAATTTTTAAAAAAAATTGGTTTTTTTTGAAAAGAGCAGAACATTTTGATATATACCAGGTACCCCAAAATGTGTAACTTATACTGTATTAGGAATTAAAATCTGGTTAGATTTCAAAAAAATCTATAAAGCGTTATATTATAATATAATAAAAATTATTTTTCACCTTTCAAATTATTTCTGGAGTTGAAAATTTGTATTTATATCAACTGGAATAATCTGTATAATCTTTTTTTAATTGTACGACCGATAATAATTTCAAATTTTTTGTTTTAATAAAATAGTTTCGAAAAAAAAAAATAAATACTAAAGTACTTTTTTAACCGTGAAGACATCACTTTTTTAGATTAAAAATGTTTGTGTATGTTCACTGGATATAACTGTCAGATGTAATTTTATTAAAATTATAGGACTATTTTTATTTTTTAGAAAAATGGCATATGGTGTTTTTGTAATGAAAATACACTTTTTTTAGGTTGCCATATCAATTTTTTTTTAAAGGCCATAAATTCAGTAAAATTGGATTAATAGGCTAGTTTTAATTTTTTTTAGGACAATTAAAAACTTGTTCTAATGATAAATAATTAATAATAATGAAAATTGAAATTGAGTATAAGTTTTCTAACAATATTTTCAGTATATTGTACAATGTACATTAGGGTTATTCCTTTTTGATTTTTTTTGAAAAATATAAACAAAAAATACTACAAAAAATACCTTAAAATGTTAAAAATGTTCGCTTAAAAATCCTACGAAATTTTAGTCTCAAAATTATCTTCAATATCTTTAAAAAATGGGTGAAAAAAATCAATAATATGATTAATTAGCAAGATTTATGATTATGTTGCTTTAACAATACATTGCTCAAATTGTAATTTTTTATCGTGTCTACTTTTCATAAAAAAATTAAAATATTTATAAGAAATAAAATGTAATAAAATAAAAATATTTCATTTTTCATTTTCAGTATAATATGGCTCAATATATTCATTCCATAGACTAATCTAAATTAATGAAATTTTAAATTAAAAAAATTTATATATACACTCATTTATCAAATACATGTACTTGTATATAATGCCATGTATAATTATACATAATTTAATTTAATATGAAAAATTTTACATTATATTATTATTAAATGATAATATAAACGTGGAATAGTTCAATATTCTTATTTAAATTACATATATTTAAATTTGTTTTAATATATATCTAGAAATTACTGTTAATTAAATTTTGACAAATTCAATTTAAAGGTAATTATTTTCGGAATATATATATTAATTTTAGTATTTTTTCTAAATGAAAAGCGATATAATTATTAACAGGCTAAATCTTTCATATAAACTGTGTCTGATTCTGAATCAAAAATAATTACCATTGTACAGATTGTACAAGCATTTTAGTTAACATTATCAAAAGTTAACAGTATCAGGATTCGATTCTTAAAATATTATTGAACTCTACGCTGAAAATTCTTTCGGTTTCAGTTGACGAAGGCGGTGTGGATAAATATTTTTTAACAAGTAAACATATATTGGGAAAATTTAATTTATTTTCAAGGCACCATTCTATTGGATATCTCTCCAACTTTTTCTAGATTCCAAGAATGGCTAGTTATAGAGAGAATAGTGTATTTCAAATTTTTGAAATATAAATTAACAAATGTAAATAAATAAATGTAAATGTAAAATGAAAATTTAACTATTGATCCTACAATTTCAAAAAAAATGAGAATTGACCGTATACATATTTGAAATACAAAAATATGGGTTTCAATGTCATAAATTGATTCCTTCTGTTTTTTTATCATTTCTACGCAATATTTCATTTTCAAAACTTGAGTTTATAATCAACTTAAGTATAACTTTGTTATACAACTTCGTGTAATTTTCACATTTATTTAAATTTTACATGTTGATAAGTTATCATTGCAATCAATTGCTTCATCCGAAATGCATGATGGAAGAAAAAATTATTTACTACACGTATTCAAATTTTAATTTGTTCTGGAATTCATGTTGTTTATGAAGATTTTTTAGAGTGTAACTATAATTGGATTGTTTTTAAGATTATAAACTCATGGTCTATACTCAATTAAAAAAAACAGTCTAAAAATTAAGAAATCGGCGTCGGTAGAGCTTGTTACTGTTTGTACGAAGTACATAACGTATTAAATAAAATGTATCCTAGTTTACCAACATTGAACATTAAGTATTCAAAATTTTATATCGAAGCTTTTGGCAAACAAAAATTGTAAAGTTTTCGAATGTAATGTTGATAATGTTAAATGACCTTGTTGAATTATGTAAAGTAAATACAAATGGTAGCATTGAATTGTGGAAGATATCTATACAACACAACATACATTATATTCACGTTTATACAAAAATTTAAATATCAAGATTAATATTAAATAATTAAATTTTTAAACCTTTGAAACGTTAAAAATTCAATTACCTGAATTAAAATAAGCATTTAAGGGTGTATGTTTAATTAAAAAGTATTTATTTAAACACATGTATGTTGAAACTAATTTTAGAAATTGTTAACAAATTATTTGCGTCATTTAACATTTTTATATAAAATAATACACTAAATTTCAAAGTCTAATTAAAAAATATTCATTTGGCTGATAACGTAATTTCAATTATAAAATTTGTATATAATTTAGAATTATAATTTGATATTAATTAATATTCATTAAAACTTAATTTTCATTATATTCAAAGGCAAATATATGTACATTGTATAATTGAGCATTAAGAATGTTAGGTTGTTGAAATTGTACCATGAGCATTGTGTAAACTGAATAACTATAACATGACTGATTCACATTCACCCATTTACATAACATTCGTTCCATTTAAATGTTCCATTTTTTAATAAAAATTTATGCCAAAGTATGTGTTTATAGAATGTAAATTTAAAATGGTCATTAAGTTGGATTTCTACACTTGGAGACAACAATAATAAATAGTAACCACCTTTCACCAAGTAAATTATATAGACTCGAAATTTGAAAAAGATTAGATAAAAATAGTAACAAGCGGCAATCGATTAAAATAAATCAACAAAACAAAGATCAACATTAAATAATCCAACAAGTCAATGATTGATATGCGTCTTTAGGCGTCTAAAAGAATCCCTATACACTCGTCAAATACATTTGGGTAACCGTATTAGCTAATGATTGATTTCGAGTAATTTAAAAATATTCAATACCCATATTAGATATTTAAAGGCCATTGATATTTAAAAGTTTTCAATCTTCAATCGTATATATTATAAGTCTATAAAGTGTCATGTATGATGCACAGTGAGTCTAGTTCTGATTCCAGTTCCAATGATGATTCTTCTTCTTCCAATTCTAGTTCAAGTAGCAGTTCTAGTGATGAATCTTGTGGATTTTCTTCCAGTTCATCCGATTCCCATTTTGAATTATTAAAGACTAATCGACCACTATGTTTCATTTTAAAATTTATGCGAAAATTTTATAGATAATTTTTTTTACAAAATGTTACTTAAATGTCAGTACAAATGTCCAATAACATTTGAATCTTTATCGATTATTTTTTAAACTTAAAAGTAAAAGTAGTCACTTTTAATTTTTTAACCACGCCTATTTATCATAATAGGCACAGCCAAAATCGCATTACAACGGCTGATAATTATCAAATTTTATTTGGCACGCCTCATGTTTGTCACTACCAAACGATAGTGTGGCAAAGCAATTAAATTTACAAATTTTACATTTTATATGACATTTGTTTTGATTTGAAATTTTGTAATTTTTCGAAACATTCAAAATATATAAATATTTATGCTATTTACACATACTAAGGCGAATTTTATTTATATATACCAACTTTCCTAATTCAAATAAAGTATTTTACATTAATTGTAAATTGAAGGTATAATACCATTCCTAAACCGTCAATGAGCTCAACAATAAAGGTTGAAAATATGAATACACCAAGTGTTTTGCGACATCAATCAAATGTAAATGTATCTTTCAAATCTCACCCTAATACTATAAACATTGAACCAGGTAAATTAACTTTTTATATATCATAGTTTAAAATGTATAATTTTATAAATATAGAATCGTATTGCACATTATGTAAATCTGAAATTAAAGACGAAAGTTTTTGCAAAATTGACCAACAACATTGGCATAATTCGTGTCTAAAATGTAAAGAATGTGAAATCCTTTTGGTAGATAAATGTTTTTCACACAAAAAAAATTTATATTGCAAAACAGACTATTACAAGTAATTTTTTTTAATTCAATTATGACACAATTCAAACTAATAATTCAATTATTTTTCACTATGCATTAAACTATGTGTGGTTTCATTAACACTTACACCTTTACAATTATAGTTTGCATTGTCAAAACTTATTTTAATACACGTTCAATTAAAAAAGTAAATGAAATTTATTTACTGACAGAATACTATCATAATTTTACTTGGTTTTTGCATTGCGCATTTAATAGTACAGTTTTCTTCAATGTACATATTAATATAAATAGTCATGTACTTTTCTGTATATGTAAATTAAACTTTTAATCGACATTTTGACGCTTGTTATCAATTTTTTAAATTTATGTGGCACTAGCTATAAATAAAGTATTACAAAATAGGTACAGGATAGTTAATCAATTTACGCCAATTATTTTACCATTAGAATGTTTTTATAACAATATTTTATGATAAATTGCCAAATCATGGTCCCAATAGTCCAGATCACATTGGAAACATTTTGACACTAACGTTACTCTTGATAATTTTCAATAAATTTGACATGGATAATTGACATTATTTGAATAACGTTACAGTTATGGTACAATACAAATTTAAAATTAAATAAATATGCCACATTTCAATGAAACAATTCATGGTTTATTAAAAATTATCTATTCAATTTGTTTTTATTAACTAAAATTTAAAATTTTCATTCATTATTTTTCAAATTTGCACGTGCAAACTTTTTGGTAATTGAATTCTATTCAATTTTGTTTTTATATTTTTTAATTTTATTCACATTGTTAATTTTAGAAATTTTGGAAAAAAATGTCAAAAATGTACAAATTTTATAAAGCAAGAAGAATTGGTTATAACGGCACATGAACGTGATTCTTCAAATGCGAAAATATATGAAGCACTATTTCATCAAAATTGTTTTACTTGTTTTGTTTGTTTAAAACAACTACAAACTGGTGAAAATTATCATTTTACTCTAGATTCAGGACTTTTATGTGAAAACGATTTTCAAAGTAAATTATTCATTTTTTTTATTCTGTGATATGCGTTATATTACAGATATATTTCAATTTTAAAAAAAAATTATTTAATATTTAATTGTTTCCATAGTTCTGGATGGCTTATATTTTATTTCGAAAATATTATCGTTTCATCCTGATCTTGATTCTTATAATTGATTAAAATATGAAACGAATTAATTTTTTACAATTTCACAAAATCAAATTTATAATTATACACATTTTCCATTTACATTTACATATACATAACATGTTACAACCCAACTTTTAAAATAACCACTGGATATAGTTAAAGATTAACACTTTCGCACTCAGACATTTTTTTTAAAATTTATTTTTTTTGATTCCACAATTTCCACATTGACCTGAAAAAATGTATAAGAAAATTCATGTTTGTAAAAAGTTTGTTTGTTTAAGTGATTAGCGTCAATTCGAAATTCACATTCAAAATTGCATATGCAGTTCTCGAATCTTAAAGTGTTAATAGTGTTGGGAAAAATAATTGTGTTAATGAAATCCCACAATTTAAAGCGCCAAAATTTCAAAAAATTTAATGGAATTATCATTTTATACTACCGTTATATTGGATAATGTATTCGCTAAAGCGTATTTATGTTATTGAAGGATATTATTAACAATTATTACAATTGACAATGAAAACAATTGTGTTAATTGAATACCCTCAATTTATAGTGCTAAAAATCATATTTAAGGCTAGTTTTAATCTATTACACAAGTTAAATTTTTGTAAATGATATATTCTCTAAACATGGGGCCTTTCGACATAATGGGTCAAAATATTTCTTAGGATGACAAAGCCGGACTTTAGAAACTGAGGCACTCCGTATCAACAGAGGTTGTATAATTTTTGCAAAATTTGGCCTTATTTTTTGAAATTGGTATTTAAAAAGTGATATTTTAAGTATCATAACTTACGATTCGTAACTCTCACGTTTGACCCGTGGAGACAGATCCGAACCGACCCAGCTCAAGGCCACCGCAAATGATAAATAAACCCCTGTAAAAAATTTTAAAAAAAATGTGTATTGTCTCATATAGCAGCATTTCCCAAATTTTTGATAGCAGGAAAATTTTTGTATTTCTTACCATCATATTTTTTCATTTTCATTCAATTTGTGCCACTTTCGAGACGACATTTTTTGTAAAAATCTTTTTTACATTACAGAATAGTTTACGTGACATATTCTTAATCGTCATACATTTCATGTATTGTATTTTTGATACCGGCAACGTTTAAAGGGTACGACTGAATTTCAATTTATAACAAGTCAAGTGTTTCATAATTCACTTGTATAAACCTTAGATGTAATATTTGTGTTCATCTATTGAATAGTAATTTGTACTAGAGTCAAAAATATTTATTTTTACCTTCAGGTCATTTTATTCAATTTCATTTTATTAACTAAATTAAATTCAATTGCCCGTTACATCCGTTAATATTTGACAATTCAAAATTATGGGACAGTAATTTGTCAAATTTGCTGTTCACTTTAAATTTTATCAATCGGTAAAATTAGTAATAATTTAATCAATTATTACATTTATTCGACATATTCTCTGCCTCAAGGGTAAATTAAATATGTTTACTTTTAGAAGATTAATTTTATTGGTTATTGTTTTTATTTTTGTGTTATATTTGAAATTAACTTGTTAATTTCATTTAATTAGCTTAATTAAGTTTGTAGATAATTTAATTTTATATTTTTGAGTAATATAAGTCATTTTAATACAATATCAACGGGAATCAATTTTTTTACAGTATTTGTGAAAAACATGGGTTTAATGGGTTTGATCAGTGCGTATCACTTTCAACGACTTTGTGTACACTGTACACTGTACAATTTATCTGAATTTTTTAATTAAAACTTGAAAACCACACTATGATGTGATGTTATAAAGTTTTCTATAAATCATAGAATGTTTTTTAATTTTAATAAAATATGGGTATTTGAATACAATAATAGTATAATAATACCTGGTAACATAACGATACTTTTTATTGGGATACTTTACGATGTAAACATTAAAATATTTGTTTTTATGAACTTATTATCTTTATTAAAAACGGGTTCTTTCGTGCTCATGTGGGAATGAATATACTGCGTAATGATCAGTGGGCATATGCACATGTTATATACATATATATTGTGTTTACATTTTACTTTCAGAGTATAATTTCATGTGGGAGTACTAGGAATCTACTAACCACCTTAACCGAGTTATTCTTATACCAATTAACTTGTAAAGAATTTTGTATTTTTGTTTACATTTAAATTGAAAAATTTTACATTTAAAATTTATTTATTTCTTCTTTATTATATTATTTTTTAATTTTAATATGTTAATTCGTTAATGCATTATATAAAAAGATATAGTGTAGTATAAATACACAAATTTTTTGTCTATTGCCCAAGAAAAAATAATTTAATATAAATGTTATTTGAACAAATTACTGTGAAATTATATATATTTGTTATCGTTTAACGAATACACTGTATTTAAATATAAGAAAATTGGAAAAAATCCAAAATTATATGTATAAAATATGATTTCTTTTTATAAATACATGTTGTAAATTACAACTTGTAATATCTTTAGCTTAAAGTACATCGTACAATGAATGTATTTATTATTTTTTTGCTGTTAAACTTTAAAATTTATACTTTAAATTGTGATTAGTGCTTGCTCTCGAGAATTCTTTTCTCGAGAAATTTAAATATTCTTAAATTTAAAATTATATATAAAAATTTTCAAAAATGTAGTTATATAAATGTAAAAATAAAAATATTCAAAGAATAATCATTTTTAATTGTCGCTATAAATTTAAGCGTGTAAAAACAAAATAATTTTAGTTATTATAATAACAAAACAATATTAAATTTTATGGTAATTCAATTCAGTTGTAAGATTGAATTTATCAATTTGGTATTGGATTATTTCTTTTTAAGATTATCGCTATGTTCTACGAAAATTTATAGGACTATTTTAAGTGAGAAAACAAAAAGGCAAAATGCTCTATTTGGGGTAAAATGATAAATTATAAAAATTCTTTTACACCTGGTTTACATCGTCACTTAACATGCGTAAATTTTATGATTAAAGCATTGGGTGAACCTGTAAATAAAAAACAAACCAAAAATCCCAATATAGCTGTGTATTTAAAAAAATGATGATAGCCACGAAAGGGTTGAACTCATAATTGATTGCGTAAGATGGAACAACCATAATTCAAGGCACTCGATCAAATTTTATTCGAAAAAATTTAAGACCAATATGCTTGCCTATATCTCAAAACTGTGTCATTAATCTTTTATATAGTTCATTTGAAAAAATTACAAGACAAATAATTGAAAAGATTTCTACGATAAAATGTAATGGTGGAAAATATCATTTTCTGAGTGGACCAGTTTTAAAAATAAAAAATATTTGAATGTAAATTTGTATTGTACATCTTTATAGTCTCAAAAATGACTTTAATAAGATTTTAAAGTTAACAACCAATTAATACCACATTATAATCCGTCCTTATTTTAAAAATATTAAAAATTTTGGAACTGTTAGTATCTTTGGTTCTTCCATAATTAAAATTTTTTATTGTATTACTAATAGTATGAGTTAATTTTTTTCTCGAGAATTTACGAGAAATTGCAAGCTCTAATTGTGATGCTTATATTAGGGTGTCACATTGTTTAGAAAATCTGTGAATTTTTTTGACGTCTAGTGTAGGTTTGTTTAAAAAAAAATTTACGCCCATGTATGGTAAACGAACCAAATACTCTGAATCCATAGAAACACACATACAACATTATTCATTTCAAGTGGAAACAAATGTATTTATTTTTATTTTTCTATCACAATTTCATAGCAGATAATTAAAATAATGTGCCCTGGTCGAGTAGTGACTTTTTATGTCTATAAATTTAGATTAAGTAATATTTTTTATGAATACACCAAACATACACTGAATAAACAACATTAATGATTCCGTGTGACACCCTAGTGCAGTGACGAATCTACCGTATCCGAGAAACCTCGTTGCCAGGCTTGATGAAATTTTTGTAAAATGGTGGCCGCATTTTATTTATTTTACCAATGTGAGTATTCAAAAAATTATATTCTTGAATATCATAACTATTTTATGTGTTAAATTTGAAATGTCACCTCAAGAGCATTATAAAAATGGTAAAGGGCTATATCACACTGCGGATCGATTGTAAAAGTTTTTTTATGATCCTATTTTTTATTTTTGAGTTGCTTTGAGCTTGATAAAATTTCGGTTTTGATCTAGTGTATATGATTGTTGAAGAAATTTAAAAGATTTTTTAATGAATCATTGATTACAGAAATAAATGTTTGCTTACATTGATATCATGATTCGTACCAGCGTTCTGTGACACGATGCTGTACGATTCAAACTAAAATTGTCGACTCAAAACACGAACTATTAAAATTTCATGAATAAAAATCAGTTGAGCATTCTTTCACTAAATGTAATTCAAACTCATCTATATGATTCCAAGTTGGGATTCTCAACTAGGGTCACCAGAATTTGACAATATTACGGCAGATTTGAAGTTTTAAAATAGTATTTTAAGAATATTGCGGATATTCTTGATGTACCTTATGTAATTATATTGTCGACAGCAGAAAATACCATCTTTGACTCACAACGTTAGGTTTAATATTTCTCAGTGCTGGTATATCCTGTTTAAATTATTAGTTCTCATTCCTTGTCTTTCGAAAATTGAGAATTTACCTATTGATGTTTTTAATATTTTTTATGTGTTATCTGGATCTGTATCAACTGTAAATTTTTTAATTTTTACAAAAAAAGGGTAATTTTGGGTTTTGGATTATAGGATACGTAAAGATTAGGGGTGTGAACGAATTTTTATATCAAAAATGCACCCTTTCAACATATGAAAATTTTGAAAATATTCAATTTGCACCCAATCTTACCTCTAAACTGTTAAAAAAAACCCTGGGGCATCGCCTCTAAAGTTTTGAACAATCGCTCACAGTAACTAATATATGACAATTTTCTTAAAAAATTAATATAATTAATATATAATAATTTACATTATTTTAAATATAAAATTTTTTATACAAATAGCTATAAAGATGCCCAAAATTATCGTCTAGCGAATCATGAACGCCGAATTGATAAAAAAACCGATTCAATTGAGAAAACTGATAAATATAAAAAAATATAAATTGAAAATTAATTGTTATGGAAATAATTATTACTATGAAATTGCTCATTATTCATATTTTGAAGTGCTTTGTCTAGGGTTTTTTTAATCCTTTTTATATAATTTTTTGATAATTGTGTATCATTCAACCTCATCTTCCACGTATGGGTTGGCACTTTTATTATTTTTGCAAAAAAGTGAAAAAATTCACACCCCTAGTGAAAATATAAGATTTCGAAATTGAAAATTATCATAATGTTGATGAATTCAAAATTTTTATTAATTATTAACTCTAATTTACATGTTAATTTTCGTAAATTTAAATGTAATAAATAATTATAAATGTAAACCATATGACCATATGGTATTACTTATCGTAAAATAGTTTGAGCAAAATTTATTGGGATATATTTTTAATTTTCGTGACCTCGGGCATGGTTGGCTCGTTTCTGATTGGTTTTTTGTATTTCAAATTTAAATTTATGAAAGTTTATATGTGTTTGAAGCCCAGTAATTTAAAAATAGTCCCTATTATAAGTAAATATTTTTGTCAAAACTTGACACGTAAATAATGTCAAAATGAAACGTAATAATTGAAAAATTAGTTTGAATAAATTGATAGTTTATTAAAATTTAATGATTTATCCGAATACATAAATTAAACACATTACTAAAAAAATCTGTTAAAACCATTTAAAACAAAAGTAAATTACCCTTTTTTTTTTTAAAAAATGAAAAAAATCTGAAAAAAATTAAAAAAAAACAAATTTTAAAGTTTTTAAATAAATTTTATCTGCAAGAGGTATAGATTACATTTCTATAAATTTGATGGTAAAAATCAAATTTTATTGCATAAAAACTTAAATTTCATCGCGAGCGCGAGGATGAAAATCTACTCTATACATGTCCTGTATTTATTAGAATTTATAAATTGTATATAATAGTCCCTCGCGATGACCCACTGCCACGATCATTATATAAAACTTAATTATTAACTAATATTAATTAAATACAGTGTTTTCAACCGGGGGTCGCAAAATTTATCAGGGGGGTCGTGAGAATTTGAACACAGTATAAAATATAAATAAAACTGAATATGCTTTTTTAATATTTTCATTTATGTGAATTGATAAAATGTTTGGAGTATATAGAAAATTTTTTATGTTTATAAGGGGGTCGCGAACACAAAAAGGTTGAAAACCACTGATTTAATATGAGGAAATTTTTAATGTTTAACTAAAAATTAATTTAGCATTATACGAAAAAAAATTAGAAAATTTGAAAATTAATACACCTCCAAAAAATGAAGATAGCGAAATAAACGAATCTACAGTTTCATCATTTTCAAATTGCGATGATCATAAATCTTTGGATAATATAAATATTACAAAAGAAAACAAGGAACAATATGTTGACAATGAAACTGAAAATGATGCAAAATCAGTTTCAAATTCAATAGACAATGATGGTCAATCCATTAATAACTTTAAATCGGCTCTGAAACGGCGTGGTCCACGTACTACAATAAAAGCTTCACAATTGGAAGTTTTAAAATGTGCTTTTAAAAATACACCTAAACCAACTAGACATATTAGAGAACAATTAGCTCTTACAACCGGGTTGTCTATGAGAGTTATTCAGGTATTTTAATTTTTTAAATATTATGTATTAAATTTTTAATTAATTGAATTAACTTGGTCAGGTTATTGCTTTAAAATGTATCTTTTTAATATAATTAACATTTTTTGTAAATTTCCAATGTAAAAATCCGAGTTTTATTCAAAGTTCTTTCATCTTGAATTTATTCAATTGCAATTTTATTGATTTTTAAATCTTTAATCAATAAATCCATATATTGACAAGATAATTCATATATAAGTGTATTTAGGTGTGGTTTCAAAATCGTAGGAGTAAGGAACGAAAATTGAAACAAAATTCGTATTATCTTCAAGGACCAAACCAAAATATATGTTATAATTCCAATCAAAGCATAATTAGTGATAATGTTAATCCTATTCATATGAATTCATCTAGCATGTATCCTTATTTTTCCAGTTTTAATTACAATGCGAGACAAAATGTTAATAATACACCGTCCTCTTTGTATAATGGAATTAATCAAATGAATCAACCAAATTTAGGTTCCAATCCATACAATTCTACATTTCAATTTAGTCAAAATTTACATTCTCAAAACCCAAATTCACAAAATTTATATAATAATGTTCATAATCCACCTCTTTTTCCTTCTCATGATTTTAATTTATACTAAATTGTTATATAAAAAATTATATAAATTATATAAATTTTGTTTAAATAAATGTTCAAATTTATAGATTAATTGACCATTTATGTATACAATTTTACTGTATTTATAATTTTTAATTGTCAATTTATTAGATATTCGATTGTCACTATTAATTACGTTTTATCAAAATTGGTTTGATGTATCATACAGTACAAAGTACAATGTGCATAAAATCAATAAAATCTGTATAATTTTCAAATTTATGTATTTTATTCAAATGTAAATTTACACTTGTCAATCATTTCATTTATCGAAAATATGTTTTACATCTTTATTATGAATAAATGAATGAAGCTTGTTTTGTACCGCGTAAAAACAGCTAGTTAAGGGGATGTTTCTTGTATTAAAATAAATGTCTGTCTGTTACCGTTTCATTAAAAAATTAAGACTACTAGAATTAAAAAGCCCAATTTTTAATTTGATTTTTCAAAAGTGATGAAAATGCTATTTTAAAAAATTAAGTTCATCAGGTTAAACACCCAAAATATCTTTTTTTTTAGAAATAAAAGGGTTTAAAACTAGAATTTTAAAAAACATAAATTCTGGGACGCTTTTTAAAATTATTAAAATGGTTGTACATTAACACTTGATAGACTGACATGTTCAATGAAAATTGTTCAAGACTAAAAACCCAAATTACCTTTTTTATAAAAGTGAAAAAAATATACTATTATTAAATCTGCTCAATACACAAAACCAAAAATCAAATGAACGTTTCTTTTATATCTAGATAAGCTTTGCCATCTACATAGGACATCACTGCCTTATGTGAAGAATTAATTATTTAATTATATTATTATTCCATTATTCCAGATTACACAATACTAAAAATTAAATAATGCAGATATCATTATGGGGTTAATTTCATGTTCGACATTTCAGTGTGACAAGTAAAGATAAGTTAAACATGATGAAATAAAATTGCGTGTCATAAGATGAGGTTCATGCCGTCAGCGAAATAGGAATTATTATTATTTCAACATATTTTTATCATAATAGTGATTGACTTGTGTCACGTATTTTGCTGTCGGTAAAATGGGTAAGTGAATTATGTGCATGGTGAATTAAATTAATGTCAACATGTACAACATAATGTGAAAATCTAAAACTAAATCACAAAATTGAATATAAAAAAAATTGGTCAAATTCATCGCATGAATATATAAAAGAATCAAAAAATGAATAAAAGAATTTCATTTGCAGATTCGTAAATGGCTCACCTTTAGAATCGCTTTAATATGAAAAATCTTTAAAAAAAAAAATGTTTACTTGTATCAGTGATTATTTTAAACACGATTTTTAAATTTTATCAAAAAAGTCAAAATAGTCAAGTTATTGATACATTGCTAATACAGTATAACCCCGTTTTGGGCACCTTTTTTGTAAAGTACCACGAAAACTGAGGGTAACGATAAAATTATGTTATCTATTAAATTAATTAAATAATGATGTATTTAATCAGATGAAGAAAGTTGATAATGATAAGTTAATAAAGTACATAAAAAAAATAATGCATTTATTTAAAAAATAGACTTTTATAGTATTAAAAAATGTATAAATAAAATTGAAAATTTGAGAAAGGCAAAAATATTAAGACAAGACAATAAAATCTTAGTTTATACTTAATATCTGATAAAAACAAATATGATGAAAAATTATTTGATCATATTAAAATAATCGGTTATCTTATTTTTTTTCGAAAACTCTATATTTTTTAATCTTAATTAACATTCCCGGTGAAAAATAATTTTTGATATATTTTCAACCAATATTTTTCAAATATTTTTATTAAAATAAAAATTGAAAATGTAAATATTGATCTTACAATTTCAAAAAAATTGTGCATTGAACGTCAACACATTTCTAATAAATAAATATAGCTGAAAATCTATATAAATGTTAAATTATATCTTTAGAGCCACACAATCTCAAATTACCCTTCTTTTTTGAATAAAAACATCCCTAGAATTGCAAACAATTTCAATCCGAATAAGTGACGACTTCACGGTCAAAAAAGCATTTTGGTATTCATAGATTTTTTTCCGAAATATTTTATTAAAACACAAAATGGGAAATAATTAACGGTCCGAAAATTTAAAAAAAAAATTTTCTGATAGAGCTTATTCCAGTTGATATAAATACAAAATTTCAACCCCAGAAATTTACACATTCCCGGTGAAAAATAATTTTTAATATATTATCAACCAATATTTTTCAAATATTTCGATTAAAATTAAAATATGAAAATGTAAATATTGATCCCACAGTTTGAAAAAAATATGCATTGAACGTCTACTCATTTCCAATAAAGAAATATGGGTGAAAATCTATATAATTCATTTCTTCGGAATTTTTTTTATTGCTACGCAATTTTGAAATTTGAAATTCTCATTTTCAAAACATTTTTATTAAAACTTAAAATTTAAATTTTTATTAAAATTTTTTATTGTCTTCATAATGTTACAAAATAATTTTAAATATTCTACGATTACAGCTTGTAAAATCTATTTAGAAAAAATATAAACACATGATGCGTAAGAATGTATAAACACGTCTAAATAATAATATGTAATACGTTATATTACTTATATTGAACCCATATAATTGGTTATGGAACTTGTTTTATTATTTAAAAAAATTATACTGCGCACTCCAGGGGGTTGGTAGGATTTTCCAGGAATCCGCGAAGTATTTTAAGAAAAGATAATAATTTTTTTTGAAATAAATTTGAAATAACATTTGAATGCAGAAATATACATATTTAATAATTTTAAATTTTTAATTAAAGACGCATATTTAACGGACGCATTCAATAATAATAAATAATTATTTAAATATTTTATATTTAAGTTTACAAGGAAGAAATGTAAACAAATTTAATATTGAAGATAAAATTCAGCTATTAATAAAAAAATAGTTTTATGGTTAAAACGGATTAAAAACTCAATTTATGAATCGTTTCCAACACTTTATAATGATTTAAAAATATCTAAACAAGAAATTTTGTATGGTTTTTGTGGATAGTTTGACTTGTCGAAAAAATTAATTCAGAAAATATTTTTCTATGCAAGATTTATGTAATAATTGGATTGGAATCCTTCTGTTTAAATATTGCATATGCTAAAAAATTATCTATACCCTAGCAGGACAATCTTATCAATTTATCTTGCGAAAATTCACTTAAAATTGTATTTAATACAGATGACATTCTAACATTTTGGTTGAAAAGATTTTTTATATATTAATATTTTATATGCCAGCAAACCGTTAACACTTTTAAATATTAATTTTTTGTATGTATACCACAGGTGAAAACCGATTCAGTTACACGATTGCAGCTGATAAAACCGGTTTACAAAAAACCGGTTGACAAAACCGAGAGAATTGTGGGGTGGTTTTCCCGGTTAATGAAACAGTTTACAACGGTAGAAAAAAAAGTAAGTCAAGTAGTAAATCATTTATTGAAACGTTTATTAATTTTTAAGAATAGTATATCTGCAATTATGTTAGAATTAATCTTCGTCCTTTTTGAGCTGAAAAAAATTCCTATGTCTGACACAGCTCGTTCCACAGATACCTGAGAAACCTGAATGGAGAGAATGCTCTGTGCAATAATATTTAATTTTTTAAATTATATTGAATTATCTTTTCAAAACAAAATATTTGATAATTAATTGAATTGGATGTATCCATTAAAATTAACAATTTCATCTTCAATATCATTACAGTTATCTATTCCATCATCTATAAATATATGCCTTGTTTTCATGTAAAACCGACGAATTAATGAAATAGCTTCAATTTTAAAGACACTAATCGATTTTGTAAAGACATAATTAAAATTTCCCTTTCCTTTTTTGCTTCATTATGTATAAGATCCTCAAGCAAAAAACTGTTTTTGAATTTGAACGGTGGTTGGTTGATTGAAACGCTTAACCGAAAACCGCTAAAACCGCTTTAAAAACCGTTTTTTATCAATCGGTTCCCACCTCTGATGTATACAAACAAATGTAAATGTATAATTGTTCTTTTTTGTATATATATAATGTAAATACAATACATGGTATTGTCTCGTAAGGATTAATAGAGATTTACCCGAACTTTTAAATTTGACGTTAAACATTTTCCTTCATTTTATATCACATATTTATGTGAACAAGTCTTTTCCCAATTAGTACATCTCAAATCTAAATTTTAAATCGTCTCAAGGTAGAGTCTGATCTACGAATTAAATTGTCAAATATAAAACCTAACATAAATTTTCTTGTAGAACAGAAACAGTTGCATATTTCTCATTTAAATTATTTATGAATATATCATTTTTTGTTTATAAAATTTATAATAAAAATTAATCTTTAATCTATAGTTTGAACTAATAAATGCACCATTGTTAAATTTCTCAGTTTATTACAGATAAAAATTTTTTATTGGGGTCCGTCAAATGTAAAGTTTAAGAAATACTGATATAAAGTGTAGTATTGTCAAATTTTTATATAAAAAGTAGAATCTACCTATATATAAATATTAAGCACTAACAATTAGGGTGTCACATTTTTTGGTAAATTATCCTGTCTGATATAAAGTAATTTAGTTAAAAATTGTACGTCTGTTAAAATTATTTATTTATTTGTTTGTCTGTTTCAGTTTATTTAAGAAAATAAAAGAAGTCGAGTTTTAAAAATTACATTATTCTATAAGTTTTTCGAGAGTGTTGTTTTATCGCAAAATTCATTTTCACAAATTGAGTCTTCAACGTTAAAAACCCCAATTGTCCTTTTTTCATAAAATTTAAAAAAGCCCCTAGACTAGGAGTGGCCAACATATGGCGAATGCACATCACGTGACGCATTGGAAATTTTGATAAATGAAATTTTAAATTTTAAATAATATTTATTTTCTTTCAATAATCATTGGTTGATGAAAGTTTGGCAAACACTGCCCTATGCCCTAAGGCAGTGGTTCTTAACATTTTTTGAACTATGCACCCCCAAATATTGATTTTAATGACTGTGCACCCCTAATTAAAAATCATTCAATACAATATTAATTATAAATAAAGTGTTAACTAGTTACTTAAATTAAACGGAATCAATTTAAAAATTAAAGCTGATTTGGTCATAATAATGGTCTTGGAGAGCCAGCAGTAGAACCGGACTCGATGGAAAGTATAGGCCTATAAAAAATTTTTTAAAAATGGACCTCTATACATTAATTAATTGAACGTTCATTATCTAATAATTAAAAATAACCATTGGAAATCGCATTGATTATCCGAAATTATGATATACTTAATAAATTTTTCATCAATACCTATTAATAAATTAAAAAAGTAGGCCCTCATGATTGTAGACACGAGACATATGATTATCTCCACGACTTTGTCTGTACTTACTTCAAACCTTTATAAAAATGAAAACGTGTCAACTATCATATCTACTAAAAGCTTTGTAAGTACTACTGCAATATCCAGTAGATATATTATTAATTTTCCATTAAAAAATATTGGAAAATGTAGTAGCCTGGTCATACCACCAAATTCATTAATTAAAAATAGACTATTTAAATATAATGTTAAAGACTCAGAAAATAGACGAATTAAGTAGTAGCAAAAAACTTTTACATAACAATTGACAATTGATTAACATTTAATAATTAACGCTCATTGAATTTATTCAATCATTTAATAATCAAATTAATTTTGTATTTTCCACTTTTTGAAGGTATATAAATTATATAATAATTATGTATTTGAATATATTACATTACAAATTATCATAGAGTTTTTAAGAGTATTAAGTATTAACAAGATGAAATTATGTCTTATATTTAATCTTTTTGTTGATAATAAAAATATCAATTATGTAAATTCACTCATTTAGAA
>LWCA01000691.1:0-20204 GCA_001642005.1 Intoshia linei | reverse complement strand
TGAAGTTTCTATCAAAAGCTTTAAATTTAAAATTTAACAGTAAATAAAAATTATATTCAGTATAAAATGTTAACAAAATGAAAATTTAAATAATTTTTTGCATTGAAATTTCCAATTTTACATAAAATTTACATTTCTTGCATTTAAAAAAAAAGACAACTAAGAATTTTTTTAATTTTATTTTTAAAATACTCCAGAAAGTGTAGCGGTTCAGAAAATGTATAATTTGTAGACCTACAATTTTTTTCATCTAAAATTTATTCAGACAGGCGATGCACTCAGAGCCGAACTTATTTTACCGATATCCTCTTGGGGTGAGGAGATTCCGAAGAAATATAATCGATTAAATTTATTACATGAAAAAATCGCAAAAGAAATGAATTCCATCATTAATTAAACAAATGATATAATGATGTAAATGTAAGATGTAAAAAAAAGTAAATGACCAAAACTCTAAATTACCCATTATTAATAGTTTAGAATTTTAACTAAGACTACATTTAATACAACTTCCCCCTGTTACATTTCAATGTTACAAAGTAAAGCATTCATGGTCAAAAAAGCAATTTACTATTCACTTTCTTTTTTATGGAAATTATTTCATTATCATGTAAAATAAAAAAGTTTAAATAATGAAGTCCTAAAATTAATAAAAAGATTAATCTGATACATTTTATTCTAGTTGATATAGATATAAACTTTAAAATCCTGAAAGCTACGCATCCCTCTAAAAAATAACTTTTAATATATTATCAACCAATATTTTTCAAATTTTAGAATCACAAATATAAATGTAATTATTCATCCTACAATTTCAAAAAAATTCGAAATTCTCGTAAATTGATTCCTTCGGTTTTTTTATCACTGCCACGTAACTTTTATTTTCAAAAAATTTAGAATAACAAGAAGTATAACTGTTATTATCATTTCGATATTTATGTATTTACAGTTAAAACGGATAATATACAATTTATACATAATTTCAACTTCTAACAACGCTGGTTGAGAAAATTTGTTATAAAACTAATGTATATGACTAGAAGAAAGAGATGAAAGAATTGTAATTATTAATTTAAATATTGATTATATTAATGTTATATATAATGTATTATAATAATTTTTCACCATTGTGATAGTATAATCTTCTGGTCTCAATTTAAATTTTTTTTTGGCCATAACAAAGGTTAATTCTGGTAAATTTTTCAATTCTGCTGTAATTACATGCAACTAGATTTGGTTTAAATATTATAATATATATATAAATATAATATATATATATACATATAAACTAGATTAATAATAAATTACTCCTTGGTCTATTTTCTTAGCACCCAACATAGCAACCATTTTGTTAACAATTTCTTCTGGACCCCATATCAGTGAAGTGCCGGTATCCAATATGGCTGAACCATTTGTTTGTATAATTTTACCCTTCATAATAACCCTAGATTAATTATTTTAATTTAGTATTATTATTATTATACCATGCCTTCTTAAACTTAAAACTTCACCGACGCTAAAAATTTCTAAATCACTTTGTGGATTAATGATTTGATAAAAATAAAAGCAGTATCAATTTGTGAGATTGAAGCAGATTTTTGAATCACAGTAAAAAGGATATTTATCAATTAGAAACATAATCCTAAATTATTTGTTTTGAATTTTTTACGTTTTGTGAATGAAAACTGAAAACTCATCAAATTTTGTAAAGTACTTTTATCATACCATAACTTTTCGAACGTCACTTATTAATTTAGAATAGTATTTATGTAATATGACCCTAGGTCCCTCTATGACCCTACCACATATATGCATAATCATAATAACATAATTACATTGTCGTTACCATAATATATTACAATACATTTAACCAATACATTTAATATTTTAAATTTTACTTGTTTAAATCGACCATCCAATATTGATCATGTGTTATGTCGGCATATATTGGATCTCCGTCAATTATGTCATTGTTAATGCCACCCAAAAACAATTCGCTTTTATGTTCACTATCCGTACTAAAATGTGAAATTATAAAAATATAATAATACACACTATGTATAATCAGCGCCAAAAGTATGTCAAAAAATATTTTAATTTCGCATATGGGCGTAAAAGATCAATACATTTTTTCATACAATATATAAATGTGGTCGTCATGCCTTCAAAACCCTCAAAGTTTTAGGTTTTTAGGGTGATTCTTAAATTATTCAATTTTCTGATTTTTTAATGTATATATCGTCAAATCAAAAAGAGTCAGGTTACTAATTTTATAAAAATATGTCGTTTTCACATGGAATTAGTCTACTAAAAATATAATTATTACATTTATATTATTTGATTAATTACTAATTAAGAGCTGATTTTTAAAATTTTTGAATTACTTATTTAAATAGAATGAAAATGTTTTCTTCATTTTATAGTGATTAAATAGATTCATAAAGAATGTATTTGTGCTTAAATTTGATATTGATTTAAAAGTAGCTCCTAGAATACCATTCATAGAAGAATGTTCAAACGGATAAGCAGAAATAGACGTAGCAAATCCCATTTTTTGTGGAAAGGATACTTTGCCCATCTAAATGTTCAACATTATATACAAATGATACATACATGAACGACATCTTCTCCTACATAACCAGTACAATCCCCAGATCCATAACTAAGAGTAAACGTGTCTGCCAGGTCCAGATATGTTGCAGACTCTGAAGTATCAAAAGTTTTCTCAACTAGAATAAACGTTATTGAATATAAAAATGAATTATATTATCTTCTTAGTCTGGGTAAAGTTCTATTACATTTCCTCAATGTTCTCACTACATAAGTTTACATTTCATAACATTAGGTCAGAGCAAAGCAACCGGAATTAGAAAGTTTTATCTATATTTATGTATGCATATTTCTATTATGCTATAAATATTTCTTATTATCTCCCCCTTTGGCAATGTTATACATCCAAAAATCACAAAAAAATGTATTTTCATGAGCAAAACCCCAGATTACCTTTTTTGAAAAAATGAAAATAGTTCTAAAATTTAAAATAAAATTACATGTGATGGTTATATTTAGTTAACTCACACAAAAATTTTGAATCTGATAAAGTGACGTCTTCACGGTCAAAAAGCCTCATATATAGCTAAGGCATAGTTAATATTCATTTCCTATGATTTCCGATCATTACCATCAATTTTAAAATATGACCATATTAAATTCAAATATGACCTTCATTGTACAAACATGACTATATAAATCAGTGTTTACCAACCTTATAAGTTTCATGCCCCATTTTTATCCTTACGAAATTTCTACGCCCCCATAATTTATATCAAATATTTCCATGTGGTATCCTAACAGATTTTTTATGTTTATATATTACTGCGCAACAAACTGTGGTAAAATTAAAATTTAATATAGTAATGTAGATAACAATAACTACATTTAAAATTATTCTAGTAACAAAAAATACAAGAATTAAAATATCGTTGAAAACATTGTTTTTAAATTAAAATCTTTGATCACAATCTGTGAAGTCATCGTACACAACACTACTAATATACTTAAATTGAACATACAATAAACCGAATTAATTTATGATTTTTGAGTTTAGTGTAAATATTTTTAGTCTATCAAAACTATGCGAATTTACCAAAGTTTAGTTTATCTTGTTCAAAAATTACCATTGTTGTACCATTACCCGGTTAAGTTTACTACTGTGTTTCAATAGTAGTTATAAGTTATAACTTTAAAGTGAAATATGATAAATTCCTGATATAAATTTGATGTGGTCAATGATCATTGATAACTAATCAATTATTTTTTTTTCTAAAATTTTTAAAGCCCAACAAAATATTCACAAACCCCACCGGTGGTGCGCACGCCCCACGTTGGGAATCATTGATATAAATAGAAAACATCTTCACTCATTGTAAATAAATTAAAAAATCGCATTTGTCAGAGCTAGCTGTTGTTTGTACGAAGCAGTGTTTCTCAACCTTTTTTACTGCGTGGAACCCTTATGAAATTTCAGAAAATCGCGGCACCTAAAAACATGATCAAAATTTTTTTTGACATGTGGCATATATAAAACAATTTGATTTTTAATAATGAAATATATTTTTACTTCTCAATGAGAAATTTGGGCTTGATATTTTTTACAAAGGTTTTATATATTAGATATTTTTATTAAACAATATATTTATGTAAAATTTAAAACAACTTTAATTTTAAAAAACATTAAATTGAAAAGTATCGCATTTATATTTCACGAAACCCTAATAAATTTTGCGGAATACGGGTTGAGAACCACTGGTACAAAGAATAAATCATCAAGAAAAATGTTACCAGTCTTCCCATCACTATAAGTGGAACCTCCTGCAGGAATCCAAACATCTGAAGAACCTGTATCTACACATAATAACATAGTTACGGAAGGTGTGCCGATCTCAAACTTGCCAACATAAGTAGACTAAATTTATCAATAAAACAATACAAAATGTACTGTATCATAGTAATAACACATTTAGTATATAATGTTACATCGTAATAATTTTCTAAACCTTCGATAAGATATTTAGTAATAGGTTTTGATCTTAAAATCTAAAAATATATTCATTCACTTTTGATAGATTTAAAAGGGTACATTTAATTTTTCTTTATTCAACTTATGCCGTTCTATCTCGACTCTACAAATGAATTTTATATTTAAATTTTTATATACTTGAATATTTTCGACATTTAAATATGAGTTATCTCAATTAAAACAAATACTTTATAGTAAATAGCAGAATATATTTAGAGTTTGTCAATATTAGTTTATGGATGTAAAATAAATTTTATTTATTTAAATTATATTACATTTGCTGCGGTAATCTACAAAAACGATTTTATTTTTATGCTTATCTAACGGCATATTTTTATTTTATCAAAAAAATCTAACTTAAAAATCCTACTATTCACTATTATCAATCCTTTAAAGGAGAGGTTCACAAACTTGTTTCTGGTGGAACTATCATATCACATTACTTTTTACTTTAAAGTGAATTATTCCATCTTAATTTTTTGTTTGTTAACATTTGCGTTAAGAATTTTCAAAAAAATTGTTATCCCATGTTTTTAATTTTATTAGACAGAATGTGTGTATAATATTAAAAATAAAGTAAAAACAGTCCAATTTTATTAGACAAAATGTGTGTATAATATTAAAATAAAGTAAAAACAGTCCAATCCTAAAAATTGTCATAAATAGCATAAATTTTAGAAAAATTCAAATTATAAAAACCTATTTTATCATTTTGAATATCCTAACTTATATAATATGTTACGCGATTTTTGTTTTTGTGTGTATGTTTCACTTTATTGAAATAACTACCAGTCTTAGAATTTAAGTATTATATATATAATTATAAGAATTTTCTTAAGACTGTAGTTCAAATAAACATAAGAATCATAATAAGTGGAATAAATTAAATCATGTACAAACTCTTAATTTTAATGACTTTTGGCAAGTGGATGTGTTAGGGCCGTTACCTGAAACCACAAGATTGAACCGATATATTCTAGTGATGGTAGACCATTTTTCTGGTTGGATAAAAGCTGCGCCCTTATGCAACATTGATGCTGTTTCGATTGTTGATGTATTGTTATCTCACATAATTTCAAGATATGGTCCGCCTAAACAAATTCATTTTGATGGTGCGCAACAATTCGAGGCTGATGTGATGTGCTGATGTCCAGATTATGTAAACTATATAAAATAGACAAAACTCATTCTGCACCCTATCAACACCATCAAAATGGATTGGTAGAACGTATGAATAGAACAATACGAGAAAGATTACGTATATTGAATGATAATAATCAATGGGATGTATTATTACCATGTGTTTTGATGGGTTTACGATCTACCACATTTGCACGTACAGGGGTTCCTCCTACTTATGTAGTCTTAGGATATGATATGTACAACAATAAAAAATTTGATAGAATTAAGTTAATGGATCAAATCGAGTTCCAAAAGAATCTCCACAATAAAAGAATAAAAAAAAATTTTGATGCACACATTCAATCTCCTTCATATTTTACAAAACATTTTACTCCAATAAATCATCGAAATAATAAACAACAGTCCTTGTACAAACTACGTGATCGTGAGAAATGCAAAAAACCTCAAAGATTTCTAACGGAAAATTGATTTGTTGCGGAGGTGTAATATTCAATCCAGTAATTATTATAAATGTAAAGTTCACCTCGATGAACTAGTTATTGATTGATAATATATTTGTACAAAACTAAATAGTCTTATTTTAAATATAGAACTTATATTGCGTAATATTCATTATCTAAAACATAACATAGATTATATATAAAATTTTATATTTACATGTTAATTTTTTTTTAAATTAATTAAATTTAAAATTTTTAGAATGTTATTAAAATTTATTTTATAAAAAATTATTTTTGTATGGTTCAAGTATCTTTCTCAAGTGAGCTCTTAAATAAACGGGACACAATCTCAATTTATTTTTCCTAAATTTTTATTTTTAAAATTTGATAAAACTATTTGATAAATAATTTCGTCATAATGGTATAAATTTGCTCAATTATTATTAATATAATTAGGAGAAAGAAGTAAACGTTTGAAAAAAATAATACAAAAAGAAAACAATATATTCTCAAGATTAATACATACATGTTTAACTTTATTATTCAAAAATATTTATATATTTGCTGAAATCTAACAAAACTACTTGTAGCTTCGTACCAATTTAATAAATAAAAGTAAAAGCATCCACATAATGAGAGGATAAAAATAAAGAAATTTCCATAATTTCCAAACAATTGATACATTGGTGGTAAATAGAGCCACAATGATAAAATCGACAGTGGTTTGAGTAGTTATCCATAAAATTAAATTAAAAACAATGTCAAAATTGACGTTTCCTTTCCTAATCAAATTCCAGCATTCCTTTAAATCTTTAACATTCGATGCCTCCGTCTTTATATTTTTTGAATTTGAATACATATTTATTATGCAATCTTGTATAATCGTACTGAATAAAAAAACGGAACCTGCCATAAAATAGGCTAGATACGGACCATGCCAAACCATATTAAAAGCAATAACTATTACCAATGCAATATTTCTGTTCAATTTATGTAAGTTTAGCATTTTGTAAAAACATCGATAAATCCATAGTTGAATAGACATGTTCCAGGCACGCATTGCACTACGGAAGGAATTTTTGCACAAATAATTTTTAAAATCCATGCCGTTTATCCATTTATTTTTTTCACATTTTGGATCGTTTTTGTTGTAAACCTCTACACCACAAGCATTCATAATTATTTCACCCAAACTGAATGCACTATTCAAACGAAATCTGAATGCAATTGATATTAAAGTTATGTAGATTAGCGTTTCAGTAATTGTTGTATTTTGAAAATAATTATCGGAAAGTACATTATCTACTGAGCCGGCATATTCGTATATTAAATCTCCAATTGTATTTGTCACAAAAGCGTCCAAAATTTTAAAATAATTAAAATGTCGTTTACTTGGATTCATTGTACTCGTAAATTCTTGATAATTAAAAATTGGACCTACGTTTATCCCGACAATACTAGTTTGATAATAAAACATTTCTTTAAATGAAGATATCATTTTCCTTCCATCAATGCCACTTTTTCCGTCGTCTTGGTTTTTTTCCTTTTGATTATTACGCGTTTTCAGTTTTAAATTATTACCAATATTTGGACACAAGTAAACAACTGTAGAAAGCATTCTTGTAAACATTATCATTACTGCAGCATATCTTAGAGAATCATAAATATCTATTCCTGGAGTATTGTTCATCTTTATAGACCAAAACAAAGTCCAAATCAAAACGATATAATAAATATTGGATCGAAAAATTGAATGTTCGCCGCTAAATTTCATTATTGTATAAATTAGCATCATGTTTACTATTGGCCCTACAAAATAAAACAAATTATTATAGAAAATTAAAAAATTTAGTATAAAATATGCTCCAGAATAAATTATTCTTTTTCTTTTACTAGACGTGGTAAACAGAAACAGACATAATGTCGATATATATGCTATTTTTATTGGAAGATCTTGCATTGTCACTTTCTCGGTATTTAAAAAGTGTAATGTTCACTAGTCTTTTATCGATAATTTTAATTGTCTATGCATTTACAAACCTAACGTATTAAAAAGGATGAATGGAATCTGGTGTAATACGATTTAACGATAAAGTACTACGTGTATAACTATGTACTATTAAACTACTAATAAAAAGTCAAGATGCAATATGTTATACAAACACGTTTGTAAAGACACGTGTATGTTAGACATGACTAATTTGCAGCTTTCTACGTCAACTACAACGTTTTTCAAGTAAAGTTTAACAAATATTTATTTAATAGTTTCATATATGGTTTTATTAGTGATGGCAAGTTTTTTTGATGCTTAGGTAATATTTTATAACAATAATGAAAATATTGAATATTGCATAACACACCATTTTAATTCATAAGATGAAGGTTTTGACCTACATAAATTTTAAATGTGTATTTTAAAAACATTTACATTATTACTTATAAATACATTATTCAAACAGAATGTTTATTTATTTTGTATTTTATTATTTACATTAATGATAACACAGTCAGAGCCGTTTTAAGGGCGTTTACATGGGCAATATGGGCTGTAGCCCAAGGCCACTCATTAAAAAGGCCCCCAAATGATTAAAATACTTTAAATTAATATCTTAAAAAGAGGCCCCAATTTATTAAAAAATACTTAACATTTATATTTTAAGAAACAGTTTATAAGTTTTAAAGTGTGGCAATTCAAATAGTTAGAAAGATAATAGTTTAAAGAATCAAAGTTCTGTGAAATGTTAAATGTGATGTCGCATGATGAGTTGAATACTTCGTGTGATAACCTTATAGCAGCTTATAGCAAAGATTTGGAAAAAACAGGCAATAACATTTTTGTTATGTATAAAGTTATAAAATATGATACACTTTGTAAAAACTATTTTCTAATATTGAAATCTGCATGAGAATGTTTCTTTCAATTATGGTTGCAAATTGCAAATGTGAAAGAACTTTTATTAAACTAAAAATAATTAAGAATGAACTTCGAAATTGCTTAGCTCAACCTCGTTTGAATGCGCTCTCCTTAATATTATTTGAAAATGATATCAGTTTTGATAATATATCTGATTTCTCTCAGAAAAAAGTGAGAAAACAACATTTGTGAAGAATTGTCAAGATTTTTTTGTGACTGCATTGTGCATATTTTCAAACGAAAAAGTAAACTTTGTTCATTAATTAATGTAAATAGGTTTTTGTAATAGAAATAAAAATTAATAGAAACCTACATGGTATCTTTTAATGATTTTATTGAAATGAGAATCTAAATCTCCAACCAACAGTATGCCCTGTCTTCTAAACAGGGGACCTAATTTTTTTATCGCTTCGCTCGAAATTTTAAAGGGCCTCCGGCCCTTTGCTTAGCCCACGCCACGAAGTGGCTTAAGACGGTTCTGAACACAGTACAACACCAAAAATATGCAATTATGATAAATACATTATCTTGTTCGTCTGAATGAGCTGGTCAACTTAATATCAATATTATTTTTCAATCACGTCGTTATTTTTAAATTGAGATTAAAATTGCAAAAATGCCGAACATAGAGGGTTTTCAAATTTATCTAAAACATAATTAAAAACGCCCAGTATGTATTACTTGCAGCGCAATACATAGACATTGTACTAATAAATGTCATTCTATATTTTGTTTAATCAAAAATATTATACGATATTATATATGTAGATTAAGGTGTCACACGTATCTAAGAATCAAAACATTAGTTCTCAATCTGTTCATTTATGTAATATTAAGAATATATCGCAATAAAAATATTTAACAATAACTATTGACGTAGGGTTGATCCTTTTAAATCCTTAGTTATATAATATGGTATGCAATATTTGTTTGTGTGTCTGTTACCGTTTATTTCATTAACTACCAGTCTTAGAATTTTATAAAGTTCACATTTCAATTACAGTTTTTTCCTGGTTGTTAGCAAAATAAATTTCGACCTTCCAAACTTACCTCTTACTGGTCAAATAGCCCAAAATTCTTTTTTTTGAAAATCAAACGAGATCGAGAATATAAAAAAAATATATACTTTGATACAAATTTTAAAATCATAATATTATCATAAATTTAAATTAAAAAAAAATAATTTAAATCTTTAGGGCCAAAACCCCAAATTACTCTTTAGTTTAATGAAAAAGCCCTAGAATCTAACAAAATTTAGACCAAACTATTTTTCAAATAACGGTGTTCGACAACCATTGTGTTATATAAAAAAATTCTAATAAAAATTAAAATGTCTATTTTTTTAATTTGAATATCATCTTTTTAAATTCGTAAAGACATCTGTGCGAGAATTTTAAAAAAGCTGTGCCGAGTGGTCATTGCCCACTTCAAAAAAATTAAATGAAAAATTTGTTGGATATTGAATTTAACATAAACAAAATTTACCCTAAAGTTGTTTTATATCCGGAATTATTTCAAAATTTGAAATACCCTAATATATTGATAAACATTTATTGTGAGCTATGAAATTATCAAGAGACATTATTGCAATCAATAAATGAATAATACATAATGTATACATATTTATCTCTTTTTTCTTTATATTTCGTTATTTTTTGTTTCTATCGTGTTTTTGGTTGGTATAGTAGGTACATTAGGTATTTTTTTTGCTTTAAATTCTTTAAGCTCTTTCACTATTCAATAAAATTAAAATAATTTTAACTCCAATTCATTAAATGTATCATTATTTAATTTTAATCAAACCAGATATTTTTTTATATTGTTAATTTCACTGATTTAAACTAAAAAAATCAATGCATTTGCCCCTCATAAAAGCCCGAAAATTCAAAAATTATTTATCATGTACCCTAAAATATTTTTGAATTTAAATACTTTTTATATTTTTAATTAGGAAAATTAGAATAAAATCAATTTCAATATTAAGGTGGTAAACTTGGATTTTTTCTTCTTGATTGGCTTAAGTGGTTTTTCTTCCTTAAATTTGATAAAATTACATTTTTTCTTTTAGGATAGGATTTAGTGGTGTTTTCTCCTTAAGACTGCGTGTTATCTATTGTATATGCAGTACTTGGAAAATATAGAAATGCAAATAATTTTAAAATTTTACCACACGCAGAGTTAATAATATTACATTAATTCTTGAAATAATTAATATCAGGTTATTATAATAAATTAGTTAATTGTGGATCCCTTTGAGAAGTACAAACATATTTTAGATTCCAAAATATATTGGCTTCTAATTTGTCATACGTTAGTATCTCAATAACATTACATTATTAATGTTGATAATTAATTAATGCAAAAATGACGTGTAATAAATAAATACAATTTCAATATATCTTGTTTTATATTTTATAATATACTAGGTTGACTGTTATGTACTACGTACAAACAGGACCTAGCTCTGCCGAGGGCGCATTTTTATTATACTTAAAAAATAAATTCACGTTCAAAATCTAACTTAAAAATCCTAGTATTCACTATTATCAATCCTGTAAAAGAGTGGTCCCAAATTTTGTTCAGGTGAAACCATCATATCACATTACTTTTTTATTTTAAAGTGAATTATTTTCATCTTAATTTTTTGTTTGTTAATATTTGCGTAAAGAATTTTAAAAACAATTGTTATCCCATTTTTTTAATTTATTAGACGGAATGTGTGTATAATATTAAAAATAAAGTAAAAACAGTTCAATCCTAAAAATTTTATAAATAGCATAAATACCAAAAAAAATAAAATTAAATAAACCTATTTTGTAATTTTCAATGTAATGATATATTTTTAGTACCAATTTAAATAAATACTTAAAAATACCAATTATGTATCAATAATTAACGCAATCTCTATCAGAATAATTTTTTTTTTTTGAATTTTCGGACTTTTAATTATTTCACATTTTTTGTTTTAATAAAATATTTCGGAAAAAAATATTTATGAATACTAAAATGTTTTTTTGACCGTGAAGTCGTCACTTATTCGGATTGAAATTTTTTTGTGTGTTAACAGGATAACACTGTACAACCAGTAATTTTTTTAAATTCTAGGACTGTTTTCATTAAAAAAAAGGGTAATTTGGGGTTTTGGCTCTTAAAATATAATTTTTTTAAATTTAAATTTATGATGTTTATGATTTTAAAATCCGTATCAGCGTATACTAACTTGATATTTTTTTAAATTCTCCAACTTGTTTGGTTTTCAAAAAAAAGGACATTTTGGGTTTTTGACCCGTAAGAGTAACCGTGTGAGTTTTGGAGGTTGAAATTTATCTCATTATATGTCCGGAAAAAACTGTAATTGAAATTGGACTTTATAAAATTCTAAGACTGGTAGTTATTTCAATAAAGTGGAACACACAAAGATATTGCGTAGCATATTATATAAGTAAGGATATAAAAAGATAATTACGCGAAAACTTTGTATAATAAAATTTTGCAGATTCAGAGATTAGAAGAATTATCAATAGTACAATGATTGGATAAAAACACAGGAATGTCCACAATTTAGATACGGTAGATGTATTGACTGTAAACATCACAACAACACAGAAATCAAGAGCCAATTGAGTACTAATCCACATGATCAAACTAAAAATTAAGTGTGCATTAATCCTAAGTCGAATAATCATATTTAAGCATTCTTTAAGGTCACTAATCTGTCGTTTTGGGTGCCTTCTACCCATACAAGTATTGTAATTGTAAATAATGTGATCTTGAACAAGAACACATATAAGAAATACAACACTCGCATAAAAATATACCATATACGGACCATGCCAAGCAACATTAAATAAGATGACAATAAACAAGGAAATTTCGCGATTCAATTTATGTAAATTGAGCATTTTATAAAAGCAACGATATATCCAAAGTTGGATAGACATGTTCCAATTACGCATAATTTGTCTAAAGGTACTTTTGGACATGAAATTTACAAAATTCATACCATAAATCCATTTATTATTTTTAGAATTGTTACTATGTTTTGGAACTCCGCAAATGTTAACCAAGACTTCGGCTAAGCTAAACGCGCTATTCAGTTGCAGTCTGAATGAAAGAGATAATAATGTAATATACCATATTGTTTGAAAAATGCTAGTTTTTAAATAGTATGAATCAGTGAATAATTGATCGATATTTCCAATGTCAGAAATATATTCATAAATTTTATCACTAATCATAACAGTAACTATTCCATCTAATAATTTGTAATGATTAAAATGTGATTTACACGGCTTCATCAAAGTTGAAAATTCTTGAAAATTAAATATTGGACCAATACTCGTACCAACAATTGAAGTTTGAAAATAAAAAGCTTGTTTAAATGTTCGAATTCCATCATTTGATTCTGATGAATTGTTTAAATTATTTAAATTTTCTGATGTGGAACTTGATGTTAAATATTTTTTTGAGTTTGTATGGATTTCTTTTGGAGTTATCAATTTTTCATCATTGGACAAACCTAGATTTTGAGAAATATAAGAACCGGTCGACAACATTCTTGCAAATGTTAGAAAAACATTCGTTTTCCTGAGACTATCATAAAGATCTATTCCAGGTAATCTATGCATCATAATGGACCAAGACAATGACCATATTAGAACAATTTGATATATATACACTCGGAACAATGAATTATATTTAGTAAAATTAAAAATAACGTATATTAACGCGAGGTTAATTATTGGCCCAATAGAGTAATACAAGAGATATTTTTCGTAAAATATCAAATATTCCAAAAATATATATGCTGCACTGTAAATTTTCATTTTATTCTTGTAATTCGATGTGATAATGAACAAAATGGTTGTAAATACATATATTAATTTCAAGGGTAATTCTCGCGTCTCAGATAACCCATTTTTTATAGAATTAAATGTGTCCATCAAATAACAGAAATATATAGTGTGCAATGTGAATAATGTAAACAATTTATAAGATATTACATTAACATAAGCACACAACTAAATAATAAATATTTAAAATGATCTTGTACTTGTGTGTACAGAATGTATTGAAATCGTAATTTTAAGATATATTCTGCAACATTTAAACATTTACCTTTATTTTATTCTCGAAAATTAAGAGACATGAAGCTGTCAAATTATGCTTAACTAAAATTAATTATACAGAATACAATTGGAAAATATGTTGCGACTTTAAAGTTGTCAGCTATTTGACAGGGATGCAAAATGGTTACATAAAATATCCATGTTTCATATGTCTCTTTGATTCACGTAAAAAATATGAAAATTATATTAAAAAAAATTGGAATATTAGAAGTATTGACCCTGGTTTTAATGAAAAGCTTATTAACTAAGAAAATATTATTTTACCTCCACTTCATATAAAATTAGGTCTTGTGAAGCAATGCCTGTGTAGATTGGATAAGAATCATAAATCAATTAATGAAACCAATAAACCTCATTTTGTATTAAAAAAAATATTCCCACATTTATCAGATGCTAAATTGAGTGCTGGTATTTTAAATGGCCCAGAAATTAGAACATTATTAAAAAGTACAGAATTTCGAAACTCATTAAGTGAAATTGAATTGAATGCATTTAATAGTTTTGAAAAGGTAGTGACTATGTTTCTCGGAAATCGTAGAACTGTGAATTATAAAATATATAAGGTATTATATTTATTTAACCATATTTATAGTTAATTTTAGTTGCAATTGAAGATATGTTTACTGTTACGATATAATGGATTGTCTGTATAGTATAAAGATACATTATTTAGATGACCATTTAAATTACTTTGCAAAGAATTGCGGAAATTGGTCAGACGAGCATAGGGAGCGTTTCTATCAAATTTTAAATGTTTTTGAGCGTCGGTACACGGAAAAATACATATTAAATATATGTGACTATATTTTTGTAAAAATTAAATTAAATATTTATATGTAACTTCAACTGTAAATTAATTAAAGAAATGAGCGATTCAAGAGTCTTGTAATGAAATTATATTTCTGAATTTGAAAGTTCATTTAGATAGCGAAAAAGACGTTAAGATCATAATTAGGGATCAGTACTTTTTAAGATCCCATTTCCCTTTTTTATAAAACCTCTATATTTGCAGTACGATTTTCATATTTTTAACCTTGGTATCGTAAATTACAGTTAATTTTACCCTAGAAAGATTCTTTATATTTTAAAATTTATATTAGGATTAGTGTAATTAAGGCACTTATAAAAATAATGAAATTATTAGTTTGCCTATAGCAACAAAGCTATTACCTGATTATTTCAAAAAGTTGAGCGATTCATACCACAAGAGTTACATCATTTTGTTCACCCTGAAATTATATATAATACTATTATAATTTTATCCAAATCAAAAAAAAAACGTCAGTTTTGTCTTACAGGGTTATAAGTAAAGGATTATAATTTATAAGGATTCATAGAATTTAAAAATATATCATTCAAATACAGAAAAAATTTCAAAATCAAAAATTCAGTCAAAAACAAATTTTAACATTTTATGAACCAATGTAAATCAAATACTTATTTTTTTTTGATGCTTTGGATACAATTTAAATAATGTAAATAATGTAAATAGCCAGAATTCGAGAAATTAAATCGTTAATATAATCTAAAAAAATTGAGCTAGAAACAAATTTAAAAAAATAAACAGTATAACTAAACATAGAGAACAATATTATAAAGTCGGTACCACTTTTAAAAGCTCAAACGCCAATTTCCATTAATATAAAGTTTAGTTTTAATTTCTCCATAATATTTGTAATGAAACATTTAAAATGACAAACGCAACTCGAATAGATAGCGTTACATGTTTTTGATTGCGAATTAATTTTTCTATTTTGCAAATACACACTTTTAGTGCTAATTGCCCATCGAGTTCTAAAATTTTCGAAAAAATTTGACACCCTAATGGACATATTTTTATATATGAAGATGCACCTGAAGTGGAAGACACTGATTATAAAATGAGTGATGAAGATAATTCAAAGTGTTTATATAAAGATGATTTGATGATGATGCCCATGCTAATTTATTTGTACGAAATTGCGGTGTTTTCTCGGACGAGAAGAGATAACGGTTTCATTAAAAAAAAAATTTTTTTTTATAGTGTAATCGTTTCAAAAGTTGATGCTAGGAAAGTTTTTATAATACAACCCGGCGCGTATTAGAGTCTGAGATGGCTGCTGCATAGTATCTATAAAACAAGACATGAATTTAATCAGAAATATCCGAAATATCAATAACAATATCACCTTCATCTTTCGTCGTATTCATCTGACTTAAACATTGAATGTCACTTTTTTCATTTCTTTGAAAGAGTTTAAAATAATCTTGAAACGACCGGTTGTCTTTATTAAGTTGTAATTCAACGGGATCATCAATACCTAATTTGTGCATAAATACAGTATTTTGTGGATTTTTAAAAGGACCACTTTGAAAATATTTTTGATATGAATCAGTAAAAGGTGGCGCGGTTTGAGTGAAATTATTTGGAATTTTCAATTCACCAAACAATTGTTTAGTCGCCTCTAAATCAGCTTCATCAGGAAGTTTTTTGTAATCATATGAAATAACATTCACATATTCAAAAGTATTTAAATAATTCGTCGCTCTCAAAATACTCAACCATTCTAAATCATAAGAAACATTCAAATCGCCATTATCAGTCATGTCAATGTTTCTAGGAAAAATTGAATTAAATTGTAAATGTTTAAAATAATGATTTGGTTTTCCCAATGCAAAAAATTTGGTTACACTCTCATTATTCACGAAAATTTCTGCTTTAAAATTGACATGTAAATGAGCAGCAAAAGCAAATTTAGGTTTCATCTGATTAATAACACATTGAGCTGGAAGAGACCCCAACTGTCCATTAATTATATCACTTTCTAAATGTTTTTTGTTCCTAATCAAATTTTTAGAATTTCCAAAATTTGTAATATCTATAGGCCAATCGTGGCTCATAAAAATGTCTACCAAGTTTTTAACACAACATAATTTTAATTCGTCTTCTTTTCTAGTATGATAAACAGAAATGACATTGTTAAATTTTTTAAAATGATTTACATCTTTGTTCATTCCATATGGAACACACTCGTAATGATGTTTGGGATAATTGTATCTTTTGTAGATTCCAGATAACCCAGAAATTCTTAATCCCCCAATATTAATTACATTGCAATAACCCATATAATATATTTTTGGAGCCAACCATCCTCCGTAAGGTAATTCTTGCATATAATTTGACGCTTCATGGTTACCTCCGATAACTATAGTTAAAATTGGAGCAACTTTTTTACCGCTATAGTATTTATGAAAATCATGCATTATTGCATATTTTTTTAATACTGCCATATATTGTAAATCGGATGGATTCCTTACTGCCTGAAAATCACCGCAACATAATAAAAAATCCATTTTCAAGTTTTCTTTTTGTTCATATTCTTGAATTTCATTATATATTACATCCAATTCCCCATGAGTACATCCCACTACGGCGTATTGTATTTCTCTATGTTTGTTTGTATCGTCATTTTCTGCGTTTGAGTTTGTATATGAATCTGAAGTAGTATCTATTTGTAACGGTTTATTTACGTTCTTTTCAATTTTATTGGTTTGATCAATTTGATTTGCTTTATCATTTTGGCTCATTTTATTAGCACTAATAAAGATTTCATAATAAAGTTATATTTTTGTTTAAATTATTGTATTATAAAATACAGTGTCCAGATTTTATAAGTACTAATCATATACTTTTCGAAATGTCTTAGAAACAAAAAGAACAATAAAATTTGAATTGAAAGTTTTAACAATTTGAAATTTAAAAAGAATTAACAATTTAAAATATGAAATGTAAATGTTAATTTTATTGGTATTTATCATTGCAAATTATTTTTATACGTAATTCACTATGATTTTCCAAATGTTTGTAAAAATTAATAAACTCTCTTTACAATTATAATTTTTTTTGGTATAATTAAAAAATAATTAATTTTTATTAATTAATAAATTTGAAGTGATCCAAATTAAACGATATAAAGTGTGTTTTTATAAAAAATTGAAAAAAGAGTTGAAATTAGGAGGTTGCAATTACGTTTGCGAACACCCCCGGAAAAAACTAATTTAAATGTGAACTTTACAAAATTATAAGAGAGGTAGTTATTCAAATTAAGCATAACACACAGACACACACACCCATACAAACAAAAGTCGCGTAGCATATTATATAAGTTAGGATAAGTAAGGATTTATATATATATTAGGGTGGAGTGAATATGTAATTTAGTATCATTAATCACAACATTGTAGTTCACAAATCGTGACAAATAGTCCAAATATGCACTAAAACCAAAAATTTTGAGGTGGCCCCCGTCGGTATGGTGGCCCTGGCCACCAGGTGGCAGCGGGGCCGAAAATCGACAATATCGCTATAACTTTTGATACGCTCATCGTAGAGAGTCGATTTTGGGCTCATAATGAGCGGAATAGTCAACTTTCTACCTGTCCTAATAGAACTTTTTTTCTTGGGGATACAAAAAAAAAGTTATTGGGCAAAAACCACTTTTTTTATAATTTTTTTGCCAATTTTCGTATTTTTTGTAATTTAAAGAAAGCACATTGTAGTGAATAAATTTTCTATTTTTATCAGATTTTAATATGTATATTTATAATGAGAATGTTTGCTGAAAATAGACCATCATAGTTACATGTTTTATGTAACTTTATTAAATACAAATACAATTAAATTATTTAGTCCAAAAAGTTTTATGAAAATTGAGATTTTGTGTTAAATTTTGGCATCAAATTCCGGGATTTGATGCGTTGGCGAATCATGCCATCCCTCCTCTCGAAACCGGCTACAGAACTCAAAGCTTCTGTCACTAGTTTGACATGTCTTTCGACAGCTTGATTGTGACAAGGATGATGAAGAATGAGTAATGCTTTTCTGATTTTTTCTATAGCATCATCACTTATTCTTTGCGTGGCAGGAGGTTCTTCTATAAAATCTGCATTCATATCTACCATCTTGTAATAAACCTTGGATTTTAGATTCAACTTTTGCGGTTTAAAGTGTTGTATCACATTTGTTGATTTAGGCAGGTCACAGTCATCATCAGAAAGATCAAAACAGTTTTCAGTTGTATTGTTGTTGAAATCGGTTCTGCCAATGTCAATCGTGAAAAAGGGTAAGTTACCTCTTAAAGACGTGACTTTGCTTTCAGCAAGCCGCCTAATACTTTTATCTTCATCACCAAGCATACCAAGAAGAACATTCTCTGGATGCGCGTAAAAGGCATTTCGCTGAACAACTCTTAAGGAAATATTTCTAATTATTTGGTTTGGAATCTGAATTATTATCTGGAGCATATTAAACAAATTTCTGGAACCATCAGTAACTTTATATCGAACCAGTTTGGAAAATATACCTTCAGACAAAATTCACTCAGACTTCTTAAAGTTGCTGTTGGTTTATTTGTGGAAACATACATTCGGAGAATTCTGCATGCAAGAGTGAGCCACCTAGAATGTACTATTGGTCCAACTTCTAACAGTTTAAGGTCATCATCAACAAATCCTAACCGAAAAGCCATACATATCCTATAGCCATAGTACTGATTTGAACTTAAATCATCAATGATGTTATTGGGAATTAATGGAAAATTCTGATTATCAATTCTTTTAAAGTTCTGCAATTGCCATTCTGAAACATTTCCATTTAATGTCTTTCCTATTGGTCCAGAAAATGCAGTTTGACTCTTTGTCGTGCCGTCAAGCTCCATGAAAACATGACAAAGTGGCAACTCATTGCAATGTAGAAGACAGATGGATTATTGTAATGGTCTGTTTAAATATTCTTCCAGTGCTCTTATGCAACAATTATTTACACCTGTCATGCTTGCTGTACCATCTGAGCTAACTATTTCCAAATTATTTTTCAACGGTGTGTCCTCAATAGTTTCAAATATGCACTTTGCCACCGTTCGACCCTTGCTATTTTTTGGAGCCATGTCGTGTAAGTAAAAACCTCCCGGTTCGCCTACCATCACATAGTGTTCCTCCAAATTTATTGATCTATATTTTTT
>LWCA01000406.1:0-28598 GCA_001642005.1 Intoshia linei | reverse complement strand
TATACCCCATCAACGAATCTTTATCAATTTTCTTACTATGATTAAATACTATCAACGTTCAATTAATGTAATACATAATAAAATATTATCATTACGCTCAGTTTTTGGGGCACTTTTCAAAAAAGGTGCCCCAACACGGGGTTATACTGTAGTCACTATACGATGTTATTAACATCGCTATTATGATGATCGCTTTTTTGATACTCGCTATTTCGAACGTCTTTCACTAATTCATTAATAAAATCAAAATATTTTATATTTATAATTCAAAATTTCACTATTTATTCGAAACCTGGAAATATCGCATGCTATAATTATAATTCATTAAACTTAATATTTTTAATTTAGAGGATGAATTAAACGTGGAACATCAGCATTTTGGAGAATCTCTACGAGAACGTTTAGCAATACACGCCATTAATACATTATCAGAGCAAAATGTTATAAAGGTTGTACCTGAACACGTGGAAATTAGAACGTTATATAATCCTGACCAACCTGGGATACCTCAGGTAAATATTATTTTTTTAAGCTAATTTTTAGGGATATATTCATTTATGGGTGGATATGTTTAATTTGAAACATGGAACACCACCTCCACCTATTTGTATAAAGAAAATTCAACCAAAAGAGTAAATATTTATCAAGATACGTTTAATATAATATTCAGATATGAACTCCGAGTTTGTATTTACGGTACCGTCGATATGCATTTGGATGAAACATCCATTACTGGTGAAAAGATGAGTGATGTATATATAAAAGGGTGGATATCGGAACAGGATGAAACCCAGAAAACAGATGTACATTATAGGTTTATATTTTAATCGGATTTTAAAGTAATTTTATTATTATTATTAATTTTTATGATTATAAATATTATATATACAACTGAAACATCGAAAATTAAACATTTCTTTAAACTTAGATGTCTTGATGGACAAGCTAGTTTCAATTGGCGTTTTAAGTTTCCCTTTGAATATATTTCTTCAACTAGTTCCATAGTAATTAAGAAAAAGGTATTTATTAATATGTGAATATATAATATATTTATTTATTATACTTTTAAGGAACATTTTTGGAATCTAAATTCTGCTGAAAGACAAGTTGAGCCAACTTTTATAATACAAGCTTGGGATAATGATGTCATTTCAAGAGATGATTATTTGGGTAAAAATTAAGTTTTGTTTTTAAACTTAATGTATAAACTAGGGTCCTTGGAAATGCATTTAAACAACTTGCCCCCTCCTGCAAAAAGTGCAAAGGTGTGTAATATTAAACAATTAAACAAGAAAAGAGTGTCACTTTTCAAAAATAAAAGATTGCGTGGATTCTGGCCCATTTTTGATAAGGATGATAATAATAACAAAATTTGTCGTGTATTTTATGAATAAACCAGTCTTTAAAATTATATTTTAGGGTAAAATCGAAATGGAAATGGAAATTGTTGATAAAAACGAAATTATTCAAAAACCATGTGGTAATGCCAGAGATGAACCTAACCAATATCCCAAGCTAGAGCCACCCAAGTATTTATTATGTAAATTATATTTAATGTTTAAGTCGTCCTGCTACTTCATTTTGTTGGTACACTTCGCCGATTAAAACACTTATATATATTTGGTGGAAAAGATTCAAATATCCAATTATATTTGGAATATTAATAGTTCTTTTCATATTTACGATTGCATATTGGCTATATTGTGCTTTGGTAATGAAATTAATTATTATATTTTGTGTAAAATAACTTTTAGGGTGAATCAGCAAGCATTATTTTTAAATAAAACTTTTGTGGTATCAAATAAATTTTTATTATATACATCTATCTAATATCGTATAATACACGACGTATCATATCAATATTTAAAATTTTTTTTTCTCATATATTTATCCATATTATATATTTATCCGGCATGCTATTGTAGTTAAGATATATATAAAACTAATGTACAATCTTCGTCATAGTTTAATATAAATATACCTTCTTCTATAAAAAATTCGATTTCATTAGTTTTTATATTACAAATTGTTATATGGGTCCTTTCGCGGTGTTTATTTATATTTTTCCAGCAATTTTTAATTGTTTCCAGTTATTTTTTCCCATAATTGAAAAATTATAAAAATAGCTTGCCTCATGTTTAAATTAGAAAGGTAATTTGATAATTCTTCACAATTCATAGTTAGGAAAAATTCTCTCATTACATTATAATAATGGTTTTTAAACGATTTTATGATACCCATATCAAGTGGTTGAATTAAAGCTGTTGCATTCTTTGGTAAAAAAAGCAACTTAGTATTTAAACAATCTAACTTTATGGCAACTAGCATTATCCAAAATAAGTACAATTTTCTCTTTTGATCCTTCATTTCACAATTCAAAACCATCAACCATGCATAAAAAATATTGCTTGTCATCCATAAATTTACCAATGAATTATATAAAACTCCAAAATCAGATGGAAAAAAATTTTTCATACATCGAGGATTCTTACTTTTTCCTATTACCAATGACTGTAGCTTTTCCCCTCCAAACTACAACATAAAAATAATGTTACTTTTTTTTCATTTATTTAGTTACTTTACATTCATCGTTTTTTTAAACAAATGATTTCTTTGGAAGGTTTTTAATAGATAAAGCGGTTTCGTCATAATATAAAACATTCTCAGTTTTATATTAACGTATGTGCTCATCGTAAAATGCATAAAAATCAATTAAATTCGACTTATCACATGATTTCTTTCAGCATAAATTGACTTAAATAATAATTCATGCCTGGATTTGAATCTATCCAACTATCCATTTGAGGCAACAAAATTGTTAATATTCAATCGTGTAGCCACATTTAAAGCAATATGTTTTAATTTCGTACCATTAACCGGGACATCTTGTTTCCTAAACTTTAAGATGTCTCAAACACGGATTTATCTAATTCAACAAAATAATTATAGGTGCTTGATGACGGTATTACATCAACATTGACATTCATCACTTGATTATTTGGGCTTATTCTACAAAAAGCCACAGTTTTCGTTCGGAGAACTTTTTATCTTTTAATAATTGAGCTTTTTCCAATTTTGTGTAATATTTTAATTTATCGTTCATCATTTTGAATATGGTTGAAAATTAAATAAAAATGCCATTTTCATTTAAAATTTTTGTAAAAAAATAAAGTTCCCCAAAACGAGGTTTATTTGACACTTATTTATAGGAAATATTAAATAATACTATGAAAACAATTCATACAACATTTAAAAAGTTTCCAAAAGGCGGGGTACCTGCTGCCGAGGTTCGTCCCAAACGGGGGTCGAACTGTGTATTCTAAAATACCTTCTCAAAAGGAATGCAATATAACTTTGCCAATGTTGACTAAAAAAGTAATAACAGTACACAGTAATGTTTAGAAAATTAAACTCTATTGAATGTGCGTAAACAACATGAGGTTAGAATTTAAAAACATGAGTTAATTATTTAAAATATATAATTATTTGTGTTAATCACAATTATATAATTAATAATTATACTTATATTAATTTTAATTAAATTGTTAATTTATCAGAATATAGACGTGAAGCACCCTTCTGTAAGTATAATTTACAATTTATTAATACCATAAATGTATAACATAAATAATACGTTCAATTTGTAACACCTTAACATTTTATTCGTATTTTGAATGCAATTTATGTCTAATTACAAAAATCAATATTTTTGAATTTCGAAAATATCTGTTAACTACGTTCTTATCTCATTATTCAATCTATTACAAATTACATATTAATTAAATATTTACAAAAATCATTAAAAAACAGATGTTCAAATTTTATCATATTTCTTGCGCGCTACACCGTACGGTTTTTAACTGTAAATGTACATTTTAGTATTTACTTTTATGTAAAATAGTGCAAATATCCATGTTTCACGCTGTTGTACACGCATTTTAAGTTTATCCATAAGTATCAATCTTAGATATTATTTACTGTAGGTCACTTCATTAAAATATTTATATTTTATTTGCTAGTGAATGGCTTATATATAGTTTCTATGGCATCAAATTTGAGCTGTTACTACGATAATATGTGAGTTTAAAGTATATCTAATAAATTAGAATTATGAAAATTCAAGGAAACATAGTCTTACCAGGAAAAGAGTTAGATTTAAAAGAAACGCTGGTTAAGATTGGTCCCGGAATAGAATTTAAAGATCAAAAATATATTTCTACATTATGCGGTCGTTATTACAATAATGAAGGGATTCATTGGATAGACTCAAATAAGAAAAAGGTAAAATATACATCATTCCGTAAAATTTTTGTAATAATAATTTTTAGTATACACCGACTGTTGGAGAGTTTGTAATTGGTATAATTGTGAGTGTCAAAAGTGAGTCATATATTGTCGATATTAATGCCAACAAAATTGCCCTCTTGTCTAAATTAGACTTTGAAGGAGCAACTAAAAAAACAAGACCCATGTTAAAGGTTTGACACGTTTTTTATTTTTATAATGTATCTTAGAGGGGTGATTTAGTGTACGCAGTAATTATATTGGCAGCAGATCACGTAGACCCTGAAATTTCATGTATTCACGAAAGTGGACGACACTATGGTTTGGATCAATTATCAAATACCGGATATCTAATGAGAACATCACTATTTTTTTGTAGAGAGTAGTTTTACCAAGTATACCTATATCTAAATTTAGAATACTTCATAAAAGAAGCAAGATATTAGAAGATATTGGTTCTATTTGTCAATTTGAGGCTTCTATTGGAATGAACGGAAGAATATGGATACAATCTAATAGCGAAGAGGAATCATATTGCATTATGCAATTTCTCAAATCTTTGAATAGATCAATTAATGAAACAAAGAATAGTGGATTTTTGGCAAATTTATCTAAAATAGATATACGTAATCTTCACAGACAACTAGAAAAAGTATGTGTAAAGTAATTAAATGTTCAAACGGCATTTTTTTTACTGTTAATTAAAATAAAAAAACTCCCATGCGGGGAATTGAACCCCGGCCGCGGCGGTGAGAGCGCCGAATCCTAACCATTGGACCACATGGGATATGCTAGTTTTCACACAATAATATCATATATTAATTATTTATTAGATAATACAACTTGCTGAAAATTTCCATAAATTACTTTTTGATCCTTTGACATTTTTTGTACTTATTTCATATTCATTTCCAAATATAGTGCTATGGTAACAATTAAACAAATATCAACAAAAAATTAACTAATGTAAAGCGTCTTCTATATTCAAGTTTTCGTTTGTATGTCTGTTGATTATAAAATTGAGCATATCACACTAAAAATATTATAAAATAATCTACGTAAAATTAACTTTGACTGGTTTATGCATCATTTCAAATTGATATTCAGGAAATCCATACATAAACATCCAATGACATCTATAATTGAGGTTTTTAGTTAGGTATACAGAATTATTTCTGGATATGCTCGCACATTTAACAAATGATTTTTCACTGGCAAGATAGTACTAATAATTTAAATCTATTTATATTATTGTAGTATAAATTACTTTTATATCATTAAATTCAACAGATATCATAATTGATTTACCATATTGAATAGTTTCATCTGCATCGACACTAAACATTATTATATTTAACCATTTCATACGATTCAATGTTGAAAATAAATCGGGAATTTCTAATCGAATCTTCAGAAATGTATTTACAACCCGTAACGTCAATTTCATCCATTGGTTCAATATCAATTTTTTTATTATTAGTAGCATCAGAGACATATTGACAATTTAGAACCCATTCACTTTGATTTATTCCTATTGCTACTGTGGAACCATTATTTTTTGCACTTAAACAAACTTTTTGATTATGTTTAAGTCCATCGGTAATGATTGAAGGCGATTTCTGAATTTTTTATTTATTTGAATATAAAATGCATACATCTTGCAATAATTGATTTGTAATTTTACTCCAACTTTGTGTTAATAATTTATTATTGTTTTTTAATTGTCTGAAATTCCTATCGGCAAACTAATTTTTAAAAATGTGTACATTTTAACTTACGTCTTGGAGTTCCCTGTCTTCGTACCAGTTTGAAAGCAAACACTGAGAATTATACGGTCTTGCAGTCATTTATGTTTTTTGTATCTAGGAAATTAGAAATATTATTATTAATGAAAAGTTATTTTATAATTTAGTGTTTATTAGCATAAATTATGTTGCAAAAATATGTACTCACCTAAAAGTTTGATGAATCAAGTCAAATATTATTATTATTAAACGAATAACAGCAATTAATAAAAAACAGATTGATGTACAGACCGATAATTAATGAGCCTACTATAATTATCACATAAATTAAATCAAAACATTGTTCTTAGATAGCAGATTATTATTTTAAAACTGTATTTAATCATTATTTCAACTAATTGTCATATATTTAATTAATACTTATATTTTTATGATGAACAAACACATTGATTTTCGACGTGATATTATAATATACTGATTAGTGAAAATGTATTTTTATAAGAAAATGTAGAAATTACCATTACAATAGAATGAAATTTAAGTAAATCAACAACTATTAGTTTGTTCAGTCTATACCCGAATAACGGAGTTACATGTTGCAGTGTGTATCTATTAATGGATGATGCTCCTTAAAAATATTTTACAATAAATATAATCTTATTAAACTTTTTCCAGTCTAAATGACGCTACAAAAAAGGAATCATTTTAAATTAATCATTGGATGATATTGAAAAAATGTATTTATTTATTTGGTAAAATATTTGCAAGAATGTAACCTTTCGACCCATTGTGACTAAAGGATTCCTACCTCTGATAATATATAAGTAATAGGCTCATAAAATCTTCATATTTATAATAAAATTTACATTAAAATTTGAATAAATATCAACAAATACGATGTTTATCCCTGTATCAGGTCCGTAATAAAATAATTGTAAATTTAAAAAAAATGCAATTAAATTACATTCGATTTAAACTTTAAATTTGAAGTGTGAACGATTTTTCCGTAATGTCAAGCTCGTCCTCACAGTCCGGAGACAAGGCATGAACCCTGATACCTTTGATAATATTTTATATTTAAATTATAGTAATACCATGTATGTTAATTAATTAAATCATTTCTACTTTTAATTTTCACCTGTCTCCTCTACATCGAAATGAATGACAATATAATAACATTTTTCTGTATAATTTAATCGCATCTTTCATTTTTTAATCAAACATACAGTATTTTTGCCAACTCTATAATTCGCCATTAATTTAAAATATAAATTAAAAGTTTTTAAACGATTTTTCAAATTACAATTAAATATATATGTAAGTTATTTTGTATTAAATTTTACAATTTATATTTTATTGCAATTTAATTTTTAATTTAAAGGTTTTATCTAGTTTTAAATTCTCTATCTCGCCAACTTTTTCTCAATCTTAAGATTGGCGAGTTATAGAGAGAATACTGTATTAGCAATTTATTTCTTAGTTCATAGATAAACGTTCCAAAAACCGATTAATTATGCATATTATAATACAGAAGTTAATTTACAAAATAATTATTTAATAAGTATTAAGTAAAATATTAATGAAATATTGCAGTTATTGGAGAAATTGTTGCAATAATTTATTTTTTAAAAATATTTTTGCAATATTATAATGATTGGGCCTTGTTGTAATCATAAATATCGCACATTATGTTAATCTGTTTTGACGCAATATTGATATTTATTCGGTATAAAAACTCGGTTTGCGTTGACAAAACTGTTGTTAAGACCTATTTAAATAAATTGGATACATCCACAATTCCTAAAATGCTGAAATAGATCGTTTGTAACATTACATATAAAAACAAACAAATTATACATCCGAATTAAAATGTTATATATGGACGTCATGACGCATACAAATAAAGTTTATTCTGTTTATATATTTTAATGACTGCGTCACATAACCACAAAAAATTAAATCATGAAACAAAACTAGAATTAAAAAACGTAAAAGAAATACAAGAACGGAAAAAAGGTATATGGAATTATGAATCTGATTCTATGGAAGAATTCATCAAAAAAACCGATGAAAAAAATGTTAAGCTTTCAAAATCTATGATAAAAAATTTAAATGAAATGGATTCTCCCCGCAACATAAATTTAAGTGATTTGGATAATCAATCACTTGATTGTCTCGAAATGGCCAAATCATTTTTTGAAGACCAACTTCGGAAACAGTCTAACAGTTCAAATACAGAAAAAACTGATAAAGATAAGAGTAAATCGAAACATCATGCAAAACATGAAACTGATAAACACAAATCTAAAAAACAGTCTAAAAAAGAAAAATACGCTAAATTGGAGAAGCACAAGGAAAAGTTTGATAACGAAAGGAAGCATGATAAATACGATACACGAGACTCGAGAGATTATAAAAGTGATAGAAAACACAAAAAAGATCATAAAATAGGAAGAAGAGATAGTTCCCGTGACCGATATTCTTATAAACGTACATATTCTTCCAACCATTACCGCGAAGATCGCGATAAATATGGAAGCCATCGGGACAGTTATAGACCAAAACGATATAGAGATGATAAACAAAGTACTTCTCGTAGAGATAAGAGAAGGTAATTTAAAATTTAAAATTAATTAATTGGATAATATATTTAGAAGAGAACAGATTAAACCCAAAGAAGACAGCCCCCCGTAATAATACATTAATCATAGTTCATATATGTTTAGTCCTCAAGATATTGATTTCGATGAACAAAGTGGCAACGACGACGAACGCGAACAGAAAATCATTGAAGAACGAAGAACACGTCTTCAAAAGATGTCAAAGGTAAAAGCATTATTAAAATCTAATATATTTTAGAAATTGGAAATTGTGGATTCTACGTCGGATGCAGTTTCTGAGTCAAACACAAATGACGATGTAACTCAATTTGAAGATGAGTTGTTCGATTTTAATGAAACTATAAATCTTAAACAAAATAATATTGTAGATAAATTTGAAAAACCTGTATCGGCTTGCTTTGATATGTTTTCCGATGTGCAGCCTGTTGAAATGGATAAAAACCAAATTAATGCAAAGGTATATTTAACATTTTACGTGTTCAATGAATTTAGCCTGACCAAAATTCGAATATGAACGTCAAGCATTTAGCCGATAATTGGGATGATTCTGAAGGATATTACAGTAAGTATGTTAAAATCTTTAAATTTATTTTTGTAGGACCTAGAATTGGAGAAGTGATCCATAATAAATATATAGTTACAAATATTCTTGGACAGGGTGTTTTTAGTATAGTTGTTACAGCAAAAGAAAAATCCGCGCCGAGTAATGAAATTGCTATAAAAATTATACGAAACAACGAACTCATGTAAGATAATTTAACTATTCTGTAAATTAATATTTTTAGGTTGAATTCAGGTATGAAAGAATTGGTTTTTTTGAAAAAAGTTAACACATATGATGTAAATGACAAATTTCATTGTCTTAGATTGCTGGGTAATTTTAAATATCGCAACCATCTTTGCATTGTTACTCAATTATTGAGGTATTTTTATTTTTAATTAGAAATCGTTACAATTTTAATTTAGTATGAATTTACGTCAAGTTTTGAAAAAATTTGGTAAAAATATTGGCCTCCATATTAAAGCAATTCGTTCATATGCACATCAACTCCTTTTAGCCCTTCGTTTATTGAAAAAGTGTGGAATATTGCATGCTGACATTAAACCAGATAACATTCTTGTCGATGAATCTAAGCTAAAACTTAAAGTGTGTGACTTTGGATCTGCAGCAGCAAGTCACGAAAACGATATTACTCCATATCTAGTCAGTAGATTTTATAGGTCTCCAGAAATAAGTAAAGTAATTATTAATTGGTTTCATTTTTTAGTTTTAGGATCAAAGTATGATTATGGAATTGATATGTGGTCAACAGCGTGTACGCTATTCGAAATGTATACTGGAAAAATTCTCTTTCCCGGCAAGTCGAATAATGAAATGTTAAAACTCATGATTGATCTTAATGGATTTTTCCATAAACGAATTCTCCGTCGTTGTCATTTTTGGGATCAACACTTTGATGAAGATTATAATTTTGGTTACGTCGTAATTGATAAAGTGACAAATAAGGTAAAAATTATCATGTCAATAATATATTTTGTTTAGGAAAAATTTAATATAATATCAAATTCGCAACAACCCATTAGAAAATTTTCTGATGAATTAATTGATAAACAGAAATTAATTCCAGCTGAATTAATCAAAGTTAGACAATTTATTAACCTACTTACCCAAATGCTCAACTACGACCCTTTAAGACGTATTACTCCCACAAAAGCTTTATCAAGTGATTTTATATTACAAACATATGACCAAAATTTAACTTGATGTATTTATTCATTGGTTTATTTGTACCATATTTAATTTAATAAACTATTTCTTATCTTTTTTCTTTTTTTTGTCATGCTTCGTGGTTCTAATTGGACATATAGTGAAATTAGTACAAATATTACTTGTTGTTTGAAACCATTTCAAAATCATATTTTAAACCTTCCAGTTCTGTTTTTTTCTTTAGTAAAACGTTGTCCATTTCACTTTTAGATTGAACATACTAATTATGTATTATTAATTCATTATTTCTGAAACCTGGCTTTCTATTTGGTTTAAACGTTCTTCGTGCGTTTTCATTTCCTGGAAAATTTGATAAATAATTGCAGTTTATTGGCAATACACATTTAAAAATAACAAATATATCAGTAGTTACCCGTTTTTTTAGGTAATACCTACATTTCGACACCAATTATAAAATTAAACAAAAATGCAGCTCTTAGGTCAAATCAAACTCGGAAATTTTAATAAAATTGAGGGCCACGAAAATAATCTTAAATGCATAGAAAATAATGTAAAATTAAAAAAAATGGCCATGAAAATTATTAAATCTGCCATCCTACATAACGAGGTGATGTGTTACTTACACTGAAAACCACTGAGAAAATGTATATTCATGACACATTGAATATAATTACTTTTTGGAAGACGGTTTTCATCTGAGAAATTCTTTTTTTCAACATCTCTTCATCATCTGTTTCATGGATGTTAGGTATAAGCAAATCTCCGACATCACTAAAATTTGTAAATAATAAACATAAAAATTACATAAAATAATCGCCGTTGATTTGATTGCTTTTAGTGTATGTATCTCTTCTAAAATTTTCATACAAAACTTTCCTAGTTTTGTTAATAAAACTGTACATATGGATTCTAAAAAAATAGTAAAATAATGGTTAAAATGCAAGACCCGAATATATTGTGTCTTAATGATTCAAATTCGTTGTAATCGCGATTCATAACTAGATAATATTATATAATATAATAATATAAACTTATAAATCTACCGCACGATAAAACATTTTTAAATCTAAATTAAAGTGAAAAAAGGTAAAAATTTTTGTAAAGAAACTTATATAATTAAAATTATAATATCACCGTAATTAATGTTTCAAATAATTTATTATTGGAATTATCAATTAAATTGATTATTATTACTCATTCTATTAACTATTCAACAAATGTTTTATCGCACAATATCATGTTGCTTTAAAGAATATTATTTACCATCTACAGTTCCCCATGGGTATATCCTAGTTTTTTTGTTTTTTTCAGTTTCTTTAGTTTTCATATCCCCACAAATTATTCCAAACGGAACTAGAGGTGCCTAGTATTCTATTATAAAAATGTAAATAGTACATACATTTTTTGAAATTCCACATTTTTCCATCTTGGGAAATTGAAAAATATTGATTTCGTTATCGGTAATATCTTTTAAAATCTAATAATTAATTATTTTCATTAATAATATTTTAAACTCTTTTTTTTAACTCACTTTTCTCTTCCATTGTTAATGTATCTACCTTTGCAATAATAGGCAGAATATTAACTACATTGTGTAATTTTTTCATAGCATAAATATCAAGATCACTCAATCTACATTATTTAAATATATTAATAATTAAATAATGTAGAATTAGATTACTGATGTGAATTTGGAGAAATAAAATACAAACATAAGTGAACACAAGGATCATTATCAAATACCACTCTATCGAAAGCTAATTCTTTTTCAATGGCTTCATTGTAACATGTATTTATATAATTCATAAGTACATCACAACTAAATATTTTTAAACAATTATCATGAATGCTAAACAAATAAACACAATCGCAATTTTTAATTAAATTATGATTGATAATAGTGTTATATATATCCTCAAACTAAAATTGTACACAATTTTATATTTGTTACTATCTAATTAAAACGTCAGATATACTGATGATAATGATTGAGACTGTAATAAACAAAAATTTTAAAACCAGTTGGAATTATTCAGAGACTGGCCGAATCCAGGCGTATCAATAATATTTAATCTCAGTTTGACTCCGTTTTCTTTTAATAGTAATCGAGTTTCACAAATCTAAACAATTTTTATCTTAGAAAAATAATAATAACCTCTGTGGTTTTTACAGTTTTAAAGTAATTTGAATTATAATCCTCAGTCAATTTTTTCGAATTAAAAATATTATTTATAAATGTGGTTTTTCCTAAACATGATTGTCCTAAAAATAACTATACACAAATGCAAACAATCAACTACCAATTATTAGCATATTAAAGTCGAATCCTCTATCAATTGACTTATTGTACATTTGATTTTGAATTTCAACGAAACCACCCTTTGCGCGTGTAGACATTTTGATAAAACTGTAATTAATCAAATTTTCAACCCAGTTTATTCAAAGGTATTTAAACAAACAAATATGTGTTAACACGGTGACAAAATATATAATTAGAAAATAACTAAATTGTTTATTGCCTATAGCGCAATTGGCGCAATATTTATTCGAGTAGTTTTCAAATAGAATTTGCGATACATTTATAAATTAAAACGAATAACTTCAATTTTAATAATTTAAAGTAATGAAGTCCATTTTAAAGATTGTACAAGGAAAAAAGAAGACAAAGAGATCATTATGCAACACTAAAACGGTTGAGCGAAAACGAAAAATATCCATTGAAACAAAATTAGAAAAATATGACACAATAAAAGCATTAAACTTGATTGAAAATTTCCCCAATAAAACTGATACTGAACCAGACGTCGAAACAGTAAATTACATTCCACCTCTCGACACCGCACAAGGTCGCAAATTTGCATACAACTTTTATAGACGTATAAAAAATTCAATGACATTATCGGATGAATCTCAAGGATATTATTCTGGTTCTACGTCATTTACAAGTTATTGTCCCAAAGCTACATCGTGTTTCTCCTTTGAACAAATGCAACCAAAACAATCTTCCAGCCCAATTGCCACTTATATCCCAGAAAAAAGCTCATCATCTTGTGTCAATTTACCTACCGCCAGAAACAATCAAATCAAACAGAGACAAAAAGCAATGAAAAAAAATTACAAAAAAGGTAATGTGGTAGAATATGTGTCTTTTATTTAATTTGTATTTACATGTGCACATTTTTGAATAAGGAATGAAACAATGTTCTTCTAAATTTAAAACGTAACATTTTTAAAATTAAATCGTATACCTAGATTCTTGTGTCAATTGCGCATATTTTCGATGGTCTACTGGTAAAAAGTTTACCATTTCTTTATGAATGTTATAACGAACTTTTCTTCCTTTACTAGATTTTACATCTACTTTTTTTTTTGATGATTTGTCCTTTATTATGTAGTTAAATGCTCTAAATTTTAAGTTAAAATTGATACATAAAATTACTTTTTCAATTCTTTCACGTTACAAGAGGAATTTGATACGGTTGCCAATGATGAATATTTCTCAATCAAATAGTGAATAAAATCAATATCATTGTATACTTGTTCGTTGTGAGTTTCCTTCTAATTTAAATTATTCATATAGTTCAAAACATCTCTTAATCAAATTGTCCCAAATTACCGGTTTATCTTCAGTAAATAGGTATCTTGAAATGTTTCGAGCATTTTGAGATCTCTTTATCAGACGATTCACATTCTAGATAAAATATTATGAAACCGAATCAATCTAAATTACCATTTCATGCTCTGCAGTATTTTCAAATCTAAATAAATACTTTGAATATTTTTAACATATTTATACGATTCATTTTTATTGAAACTTTCAATTTTTTCCATTAAGTCATCAGTATCGTTTTGATGGATCTCTGATATCGTTTCGTACATGCCAACATATTTTTCAATCATCATTTTTAATTGATAAATAGCTAAAGTATATAATAACCATTACTTTTTATTAAACTATGTTCTTTAATTCTGGTACATCCCTCTGGTAATTCTTCAATCAAATTTTCAAATGCATTGCTATTTGGGAGTTTATTCATAATTTTTACAATCGGTTGAAGTGTTAGTCGAGCCATTAAAAGTGACTCTAGTACATCTAATATAATTACATATATTGATTATTTATTAAAACTGATATCAAGGCTTAATTCAGATGAATCCATTTCTTCAGACATTTATTTTTAGTAAAGTTCGTTTAATTTTAAATAAACATATCTTTATTATTTTTAATTAGATATTTGCAATGTGTACGTAACGTACAGTACGATTGAGATAATTTAAAATCTGGAAATAATTTTTTTACCGCCAGTGGCAGAATTTCATTTCAATATGTTGGTTCGTTCATATCTCTAAACTATAATAGTAAATCTTTTTTTCCCGGACTCTATTATAATTTTATTGACCACAATGTTACTCCCTGATAGAAAAGTATGATAAAATTGTGATTTCAGGCTTGTTGACTTTTAGATTTATTCTATCTTAACTTAATTCAACTTAGTCAAAGGTTATATAATTCAGAAAAGTATGTGTATGATTAACCGTAATGTGAATCTATGCACAGTTGGATATATAGCAGATTTGTCTGTAGTTGTAGGCTAAATATTGACAATATAATTGAAAATCATTCAAGTCACAATGGTTTACATTTATGATTCATAATAAATGCAAGTTTACTTAATTTTTCATAACAACAAATAAAATTTAAATTTTGTGAAACTCAATATGACAACTCAGGAGGGTAATATAGAATATTGGAAAAATCATGCTGAAATGATGGAAAATAAGTATTTTATATTTTATTTTACCTTTTTAGTTAAATCATAATTAACATTGTAAGTACTATTGTTTGTCGGTGTATTTTGTATTGATTTTCTATCAAATTTTGATTTACATTCAATTTCCGATTAACTACGAAATGTAAATCGTATAGTATTAATTTTCGATCTTTCATCTAATCATTTAATGCGACGTTTCACGAATTCGGCTCCCAATAAATAATATAATCGGTGATTCTTTAACTTTAATATAGATGGACCTCTATATTAAGGGAAAATTTTCGCGGGTCCCTTCTATGAAAAAGATCATGATATAAATGGGTTTTACAATTTTTGACAAATTATTACGAAGCAAATATTTTTTATATTTTGATACTGTTTTAACGTTTATAAATTGAATAACAGAAGGACAACGTACTTTAAAAGATGTTGTGAATCGCTGAATTAGCTTTATAATTTTAGTTACATGTATATATTATCTTACGTATATATAAATTGTCGTTTCTGGAGGCCTATACTCCAAAATGTGATTTAGGATCCGTTGGATGTGAAATTAAATTTTATGTAGAACATGATAACATTGTTCCATTTTTAGCTTTATTTTCAACTTCGAAAAATCGATATTGTAATTACTTCAGGATAAAGTTAGACCTTTACTCTATAATTTTTGAATCTGAGACTAACAATTTTTTAGCTTTGGTGGTAATTCCTAAAATAGAATTGAAACCCAGAAACTAAAATTATATGATTTTGCTCTTTCGGGGAGCAAAAAACAAAGATTAAACTAAGACAGATGAAATTAGTCGACTCCTTTGATAAATTAATAATAAATGCAAGAATGATCTGTTTTATTTAAACTGACTGAGGGCTTATAATTTTGTATTCCATGATAATACTGTACTTACATCAACTTTCGGAAACACTTTTAAATTTGAATGCGTATTTAAAAATGGATTAGTTTTAACAATCTTAAAAATGAATATGAATCATTCGCTAAAGAAAACGAAGAATATAATGCAATTCTCGAAGCTGAACTAAATGATACAAACAACGAAATTAAACGTTTATCTGAGGATAACAAAAGACTTAAAAACAATATTGATGAAATCAGAGTAATATTTTCTGTTCAAATAATTTACAATTTTAGTCAGAATACAACCAAAGATATGTAGATAATCAAACTACCATAAACCAATTAACTCAAAACCTTGAAACTGTAAAAATACTTCATTTAAATTTGGAAAACACTCTAAGAACTCAAGAACAATCTGTTGATGACTATGAAATGGATAAGCGTACTATGATTACATCACTAGAAAATTTTGAATACAAACTCACTGTGTCTCTAGAAAAAAATGCTTTTCTCGAAGGAGAACTAGTAGACAAAGAAAAACTGACTCAAAATGTACAAAGATTAAAAGATGAAATAAAAGGTATGATTGTGTTTTTGAAAAAATAATATTTATAGATTTACGAGATGAACTAACATATAAAAACAAGGTATATTCATCTTTTGAGCAAGACAAAACTATTCATCATTATTCAAACGTGGAAAATATTAAAAATAGTAATTTTTATTGAAACCTATTGGTTATAATATATCATATTTAAAATTATTATTTGTTTTACATTATTATAATTTACAAAAAATTTTGATAAAAATCAATAGAATTTCCATAAATAATTTTAGATCAAAATATTTATACACACGAATGTCGTCCTTTTCTGTTCTTTTTAGATTTACGTACTAATAACATAAATAATTTTTAATGACATTCATATATGAACAGAGCCGTCTTAAGCCACTTCGGGGCACTGAGCTAAGCAAATGGCCGGGGCCTTTAAAATTTCGAGCGAAGCGATACAAAAAATTAAGGTCCCCTGTTTAGAAGACAGGGCATACTGTTGGTTGGAGACTTAGAGTTTTATTTCATTGAGTATTAAAAGATATTATGTAGGTTTCTAGTAACTTTTATTCATTTTAAAAAAACATACTTACATTAATTAATGAGCAAAGTTTACTTTTTCATTTGAAAATATACACCATGCAGTCACAAAAAATTCTTGATAATTCTTCACAAATGTTGTTTTCTCACTTTTTTCTGAGAGAAATCAGATATGATATTATCAAAACTGATATCATTCTCAATTGAAATTAAGGAGAGCACATTCAAACGAGGTTGAGCTAAGCAATTTCGAAGTTCATTCTTAATTTTTTTTAGTTTAGAAAAAGTTCAAACTTCAATAAACTTCAAAACTTATAAACTGATTCTTAAGATATAAATGTGAAGTATTTTTTAATAAATTGGGGCCTCTTTTTAAGATATAAATGTAAGAATAATATTATCAACATCACAGCCGAACCAGTAAATAAACTTAATCCTAGGAAACCAATCAGGCAATACCATTCTATTGACAAACAAAATTGAAGAAACTTAAATTATATTTTAACTATAATTAAATTTGTTTGAACTATAAATAAATTGTTTGAACTAATTGACTCAATATCCTTACAGTGAGTACTTTTATTAATTTGGGGGCCTTTTTTAATGAGGTGCCCTGGGCTACAGCCCATATTCCCATGCCTGAAAACGGCTCTGCATATGAATGATATTTTAGAAATGACTGATTGAATTATAGATAATGCTGAAAATAATAATTGGTAACCCACATTTGATTTTATAATGAAAAATAACTTGTACTAGGGTGTCATCTAATTAATTTTTATATAATTTATTTATTATTTTTTAATTTATTTTAGATGAACATTCTTCACCCTTAAATTTAAATAAAATTGAAATTAAAGATTCTAACCTAGGAAGAAGTAGAGCCATGAATTTAGTTTCAGAAATATATGATCGTATTACCGTATATAATATTTTAATTTCTATTAATTTTTTTAGAAATTAGTACCCAAGATGATAAATTACAAAAAAATTGTTGATGATTCTACAAATCAGATTGATAGGTAAATGTTAAATGTTATTTTCGGTAAAATTAATTTATAAAATTTGATCTATTTTTAATCTGTTAATTGAACTGATCTATTAGGTTTTCACTCTAATTTTTATAGAATTTCAGTTTAATTTTCTATTTAAATCGTTGCTGTTTTTTTAATTAAATGGTATGCAAATATGTGAAGAGTAGACTATCAATTTTAACAAAATTTTCAAATACAAAGTTGAAATATAATATATTATTTAGACCGACTGATCACGAAAAGAATATATCAAATAAGCAAAATTTGATAGTGTAAAAATATTTTTTTTCATTTTAATGTCGCATTTAATATTTATTTGAATAAAAATATTTACATCAAGCAATCAAAAATATTCTCAATTTTACTTTTGTCTTCCCCAGTAATTTTTTAATGCATTTTACCTATAAAATGTGTAATTATTATTATTTAAAATATACCACTACATAATCTTCACATGATACATATTCTTTTCGAATGGCAGGTGGGGTTGGATAAATATCTTTTTGTAGAGGAATATAACTCGTTTCTTCGTACACTTCATTCGATTTTACCTTTTTAACTAAATTATACTATTATTATTATAAATTATATATTATTAAGTTATACTATTAATTACGGATGGTTGAGTAAAGTTTTTCTTTATAATTAGCTGTTGTGGTTGTATTTTTGTAAATATATTTTCTAACAATAGCAATTTTGATTAGTTTACTGGAATTTCCGTTATTTGTTACTTTACAATCAACAGGAATTTTTTCGGTCATTTTAAATATTGTTTTGGTTATACTAATTTTTATTTCAAAGAATCCACTTATGGATTTATTGAGCTTTAAATATTTTTCAGTTTCATACGTTTGCTAAAATAAAAAAGTACTATATCAAATAATTATTTATTATTATTAATTTATTATACTGTAATGCGACCTAATTGTATCAGTACAAACTATTTAAATGCAATAAAGCCAAGTAACTGTTTTATTATGCAACATATGATGTAATTCTAGACTTAATTACCAGGTTATTGAAATTATCTCTAATATTTGTAATTACAGCCTTTCCGAGATATTAATAAAATGGAATATGAAAAACTAACTTATTTTATACATTGTAATGTGTATAATCTTATGGACAGTGTGTATTTATTTCAGATCAATCCTATTTTATATTTTCATGTTATTTTAAAAATTATGACATTACATTTATTTTAAGAGGATCAATACTTGCAATTAATTTTATTGATAGCTTGTCTTTTTTTACATTTTTTACGTAAGTTTTTAAGTAGTAATATGTTTTTCCATGATAATTTTTAAAAGATGTTGTGTATCTGAGTATATTGTATTAAAATTAGAAATATATTTATAAATTACGGGGTTTTATCGTTTTGTTGCAAAGGAAATATTATGGGAATTCTATTCAATCCTTTCAACAAAATTCTTCTATCTATGTAGATTTACAATTAACATATTCTATGCATATTTATTCTGATATTACTATTGTTGATTTTGTAAAATTTTTCTATAAACTTTTTTTTAACTTCTGATCGTACTGTTCCGTTCTAATATAATTATATTTTACAGTTTTTAATGATGCACACTTTTATCTTCAAAATTTGAAATTATTTATTTTATAAAAAATATGTATTCATTACCTGATTTATAATATAATTGTAAAATGTACACTTTCCAACCAATTTGATTGTTACATCTTTAAAAATATTGTCTTCTTTGGAGATGATGTGTAAACTTCCTACAAAGTTTTCTCCAATATTATAATGAGTGGAATCGCTTGTTAAGCATAAAGAAGATATTAACTTTAAATCCATAAGTTATTTTAAATATAAATATTTATGTGTAAATAAATTTGAAAAATAATTTCAAGTTATAAAATAAACAAAAAATAATAGGATCTTTTACAATGTATTTTTAGAGTTGTTTCGATTAAATATTTTTCGACAGGTGTGGGAACGGTTGCCTTCATTCAGATTTGATTTATTTACTTTAAATATCAATTTATCCCCTTTTAAAGTAAATTTTGTACAAATTAGTTAAATTAATACAGAGAATTGAAAAACAGCCATAGCTTTGCCATTGGGTTTAAATTTAGTCTCTGAAGTGATCATAATAATACTTTATTATTATTATCGATTAAATATTACAAAAAACGTAATTTCATAACATGAACCATCGTTCTGTTGGCAGAACCGAACCTACCATATCGATATCTCTCTTCGGGTGGTTCGACGAAATTTTTGTAAAATGGTGTTCTCATTTTTCATATACATTTAAATTATTAACAAATTTGTAAATATTTTCTGTTTCCAACCAATTAAATCTCAAAATTAGTACATTATTATTTATCAATTTTAATATGTACCTAAAATAAATTATGTCAATATATAGTTAATAATATTACTATGGAATTTTATGTTTCACTTGAATTAATTTAAATGTAATGGATGTTATTGATAGAAATGAAAAATTAGATGATGTAAAATTGGCAGCAAGATTAATATTTAAAGAATTTCAATTTATCCCACCTAATCCAAAGGTTGAAAATGCAAGATATAGTCGAACACGAACAATCAGCGATTCTTCATCTCAAGCTAACGAAAATATCAGATTAAAATCAATTGTAGAAAAAGAAGAAAAAAATGAAACTAATGGAAATGGAAACAAGTCTTCAGTTGAAAGGCGAGTTTCATTTTTTGAGAAAACCAAAAAGAAGTTGGAAATTCTTTTTAAAGTTAAAAATTCCACTCCTGTTTCTGCCAAGAAAATTGAATTTATACCAAATCCATTTAATTGTAAAGAACCTAAAAATTGTTGTCTACATATGGATAGATTTGACTATTCAACTGTAAAATCCATCCAAAAAATTGCAATTAAACTTCGTAATGTTGCGGATGAATTTAACATTTATGTCATGTCCAGTAAGTTTTATTATTAAAGAATGTATCAAATTTAGAAAATTTAACACAGATAAGTGAATCAAATTATGCATTGATCCATGGAAAAATGAAAGATAAAAACATTGAACGTATTTTAGGAAGTTATAAAGATTTTGAAAATAGAATGAACCTAGTTTTGGGAATTTTAGGAAAGACTATTTTGAGAAGTGTTGCTGCACTTTTTAGTGTCGCTACTTCAATTATCTACAATTTAAATGACAAATCTAAGCGAATAGTTAAATTTGTAAGAAATACGAAAGTGTACGCGTTACAGTATTTTGATAAACATCTTGCAGAAGAAGTTGTACAAAATGGTGGGTGGGTAAAAATTTATTTGGCTATTTAACAAATTATTTTTAGGAATCATTTGAACGAATTGAAAGTGTATCTGCTGAAATCTAGTGTAAAATTATATAAATTTTAATTTACTCTTTTTATTATTATCAACAATATATAATCAATTACCATTTACCTGTCAATGGGTAAATTAATCGACAATTTCTATATCTTTACTGATATCAGTTGGTTGATCCAGTGAGTATACGCTCAAAGTTGAATATAAACCTGCACTGACAACAGCCATGTCGGTTCCCGATGAATTTATTGAAACTCCTGTAGGTTGTTCAATGCTTTGTTTGCTCGACAGCAAGTGTCTTATATAGTGCCCATCATTACTTAACATTGATACAAAATTATTCAAATAATCACAAACTATAATGTTTCGGTTAGGCATGGTTGATATTCCACTAAGTATCCCAAAAGGTTTTTCTGATCGTAATTCTCTGAAAATATATTTTTAAATAATAATAAAGAATAAAAAGTAGTCTGAATTTATTTTAAAGAACACGAAAGTCTCGATTCTCACTTTAATACATGGATATAGCCGTTTATAAGGACCTAATTAACTGGTTAACGATATTTATTTGACACCATTAAATGATTGTGTTTTGGCTGTTTATGTATTGTTTCATGATGATTTCTAATTCACATTGAAAAATATTAATTGACTAATTTGTTTATAGAACGATAATGTTCATATCCAATTCTAAGATTCTAATCTTTAGAAGCAATCCTTGATGATAAAAAATTTATCAAAAATATAATTAATACGCATAAACTTATTTAATTTCTATGGAAAGTTTCACCTTCACATTGCACCGCCTTCAATACCATTACAAATATTAATACGCATTATTGTTACGATAAAGAACTGATTTAATTTAAAAAAACCTTGTTTCTCGTAATATATTTCCAGACATATCAAAGGTTTTGATACAATTATTGTGTGTATCAGATATTAGAATACGATCATTGCTATCAATATTTAGGTACATGGGATACCTAAAAGTGTGATGTTCGGTTCCATACGAACCTAATCTTTTTAATTTTCTAGACCCTGGTTCTCTAATTTTTATACAGTGCAATTCTATATCACTAACTACTACACTTCCATTTGAGGTTATCCCAATTCCACGAGCATCCTTAAAATGATGTTTACCCCACCCTTCAACACACTGCCCAGTATTCACATCATAATGCAAAATACTAAACGTAAATATAAGAATATATAAATTAGAACCATTGTCTCTGTGCTTCCACAACTAGAATGTGGTTAGAATTTCGGTCAAAAGCTACTCCAACGGGTGAAATGGCTGACTTTCCTAAAGTGGTGATTAATTCACCTTTTTTGCCATCCAAAATGACAACTTGCTTATTTTCAGTATCAGCCACCACTAAGTTATTGTCATAGAAACAAACGTCATAAGGTGAATTGAGATTTAAACCATCAATGTTATCTGGATCATCATCTGAAATGCTCCATTTCATCCAGGGTCCTTCGAATAGCCTTTTTTTTGCTATATTAAACTTTCTGGTTAAGTTTGCATTCATTAGATAATTTTATTATTTACGTGTACTAAGAAACTTGAATGGTAAATTTTATTTAAAAAAATATACAATCACAGTTCAGTAGATACTGTTTCACACAATGACACAGATAAGCTATTGATATTTTCAGTTTCTGTAGTTGAACAGGTAACGCTCAAATCAGTGGATATAATTTTTTGTAAACATTGGTTTATATCTTTAAGTAATTTGACGTGATTAACTTTTTTTGTATAGCATTTATTGCATATTCTCAATTTTTGATCCACAGAAATTCGCTTAATTATCGCACGGTGTTTTGAACACTCGTCACATACAACAAACCCGCATTTGCGACAATGATGCTACAAATAACGGTAATAAAAAAAAATAATATTACACGTCGATTGATGACTGTAAAACTAGATTGACATGTCATACACCAAACGGCATTATTGTCTGGTATCCATTCAGTTTTCTTGGTGGGAATTCCCACTAAATTTTAAAATTATTTTATATTCCAAATACAATTTAATTTGATAAGTTTTGATCGAAGGTTAATTGACCGACACCATCGCACAGCTTCAACATAACACATGGTAAATATGATAATGTTTTCATTAAGACACGTTATTTGAAACACATTTGATTCTAAAAAAATGTACATTAAATATAATAAAAATTACCTAAAGAATCCACAAAGAGTTCAACAGAAACTTTTTCAATGTCGAAAATTTTGGGATTACTAAACTAAACAATATATAATGAATTAAATAATAGTTACAGTTTGGTTATTTTCAGCGATATTGAATATAACAAGCAAATCATTTAAAAGTATTAGGTGATTTGAGGTAATTGATTTTTGTTTTTGATCAAAAACATTGATTATACCTTGAGCGATCAAATAACGTTTCTCATCTTGAAACTAAAAAGGTTGTCATAAATCAATAGTCATAATTACTATATCAGTATTTTTTAAAGTGGATTTTAGTGTAGTATAGTCATTATCTAAAAATGACATAGTTATACAAAATAAAGAGAGTACTCCCGTTATCAATCATGAATCAGTTTTCTATTCAATTTTACAAATCCATTGGTTTTCTATTTTGTTTCCATTAGTTTCACTATCCTATTTATTTGTAATCTTCAAATATTTGATCTAAAATTCTATATTATTTCTTCAGACTAGACAAAATTTAATTAAAATTTGTAAATAAAAATTGTAAAAGAAAATATAATTCGTTGACTTTTTTCAAATATAATTTGCACTTCCATTGGGTCTTATCATAAGGCTTAATTGAATAAATACAAATGATTTGAATCAAATCTACAAAAAATAATAAAAATATTCAACGTTTAAATTAAATATTAAAATAAACTAAAATTTTAATTATTTAATGAAGAATAAAAGATTGGACGTTATAAAATTATTTTCCGATTCATTTTTAAGTTGTTCGAAAGAGGTAAATTAAATACGTAGATAGGTATATGATAATAAATCTATTATAGTATAATGATACTAATTAATGACGATTTTCATAGTAAATCAATTTTGACATTTAATATTTTATACTGCATTTTCTCTAATTCGCCAATGTTGTGGTTTGGTATAATTTTAGTGAACTAGAGAAGATAGAAAAAATACAAGTTACCTAAAAATTTTGGTTAAAATTTTTTAACTGATATAGACACTTTAATATTTATCGAATAACCCAAAGCTTACGTTAAAAAACCCCTGCTTTCTATTATGAAAAAATATATATTATTATTATCGAATATTATAAACTTTTACAATTTCATTAGAATTAATTTTTGAGGACAATGACATTGAGTTCACTTAAAAATAAATGTTATTGATTTTCAATAGATAATTGATGAGTTTATAATGTACCGCAGTAATTTTTAATTGTAAAATAAAATATAGGCCCAAGCTTACGGAAAATGTATTATTTCTAAAACAGATTTAAAGAAAAACGATTGCCAAAAAGAATTTTTAGAGTTTTATAACTGCTATAGTGTTAAGGTATCTTTCATTTAATTATAAACGTGATAAAACATCAAAAACATATTTGGTTTTATTTCTATCCAGGGAATAACATTGTCAGTGCATGACAAATTCATTTAATATAATTAAATTTAGTTGCGTCATATACTGAAAAATAAATGACAATGAAAATTGATAAGACTCTTATCATATTTAAACCTGATGTAATCAAATCGTATCATACTCTATTGAAGATTAATAAATTCATTCAAAAAAATAATTTTTCTGTTGTTAAATCAAAATGGCTTCAATGGTCCTTATCTGACGCAGAATCATTTTATAAACAGCACACGAAAAAATTCTTTCACACACGATTAAGCATGCATATGTCTTCTGATATCATACAGGCTCAAATTCTGAAATACGATCGTACTGGAAATTGCATCGAAATTTTTCGAAATTTTCTTGGAAATTCAAAAGTTTACAAATCTGTTAATGACTTTTCTATCGATACAATTAGGAAGAGATACGCACTAAGCGACACTAGAAACGCGATTCATGCTTCAGATTCATATGAAAGTTATTTACGAGAGGCTCAATTTATCTTTCCTGGTTATGAACTTGTAAAATAAATGTTATATAGTTTTTTTTATTGTTAAATGTTGTGACTTGATGTTTATTACACTTGAATGCGTTTTAAAAATGAGATAATAGACAATCTCAAATCGATATTTGCAACTGTCAGATAGCCACACCTATATTACATATCAATGCGAGAAGATTTCCACAGTGCCTAGAAATTGTAAATTGTCTCGACGGTTCTTGTTCATTCTCTCAACCATTGTTACATAACTATTATAATAAATATTTTTTTTAATTAATTTTTATTTTATACACATGTTTGTCTATTTTATTTAATCATTCCTATAAATCTTAGGAAGTGTTCTACTTATTTCAGCTAATTTATGTAATCAACAATTATCTACAATACAGAGGTAATGTAATTTTATATTCTGCACCGAGTATGCATTTAGATTTTAAATTTATTTAATATTAATTGATTATGTACATATTACGTTAAAATTTTGATGGTTTAATCATCTTTCAAATTTTTAACAAAAAATTGAATTTGAAACTGGTGGGAGTAGTTTACTTTCAGCAAACCGCTAACTAGCATGGATGCTATAATTTATGTATCAAATAAATTATAGTTTTTAGAAATTACCAGCGGGTGACATTTAAATAAAATAATCTTTGTCAAATATACGCAGGACCACGACATAGGTAACTAGAAATCTATTCATTCGAAGTAAATAATTAAAAGTCAGAACTAATCTAAGTATAATCATAAATATATGATTTGACTTATTTTGTAACTCAAATGGACATAAATAGCCATAAGGGTGAGCTTGTTGTAGCCTTAGGGTGTCGATGAAGCGAAAAACTGCGCATTTTTTTTTAATGTGAACATACGTTATATATAGCGTAATACACACAATTGGATAACAGACATACGGATAGCCATTTAAATAACGTTTAGCTGGAATTCTAATTGATATTATACATGGGAAAATTTTTTTTCATAAAATCTATATACAATACGTATTAAAATTATGAAAACTAAAACCATTAATATATTACTCAATCGGCAATTTTCGACCCGTAATTATTACATACTAGCAATCAATTTATAAGATATCCACCCATATTTCTTCATTTTAAATGTGTAGTCGTTCAATGCAAATTTTTTTTGTAAATCAAAAAAAAATGGGATGAATATTTACATTTTACATTTGAAAAATATTGGTTGATAATATATTAAAAATTATTTTTGACCGGGAATGCGTAGATTTCTGAGGTTGAAAATTTGTATTTATATCAAATAGATTAACTCTATCAGAATAATCTTTCTTTTTTTAATTGTAGGACCATTTAATTAATTCAAATTTTTTGTTTTAATAAAATAGTTTTGAAATAAAAAAAATGAATATTAAAGTACTTTTTTGACCGTGAAGGCATCATTTATTCAGATTGAAATTTGTTGTGTGTCTTAACAGAATACAACTGTACAATGTGTAATTTTTTTAAATTCTATGCTGTTTTCATTTAAAAAAAAATGGTAATGGTGGGGTTGTGATCGGGAAATTTATTTTTTTTGAGGTTTCCATGTTATGATAATGTTTATAAATTTAAAAACTATCCCAGAATTTATGTTTCAAAAAAAAAGAAAATTGGATTTTTTACCCTGAAGGACTCAAATTATGAAATTGAAAAATAGACAAAAACACGTCCTGCGACTTTCAATTTTTTCAATAAATGGTTACACACAGACATTAATTTTTATATAAGTAAAGGAAAAGAATAAACGTAATAAAATTTTCATACATGAATGTCTGAATTCAATTATTTTGCCCTCACTTCCCCATTTACTTGGACCAGTCTGATATACAATAAAATTTATTGAATACATCAGCAATTAATAATTATTGTGGATAACTTTTATAATATTAATAATTAGTGAATACTTTTTAGTTTTAATTACTTACATGCGTATATGACCTTTTTTCTACACCAATTTAATATAATATAAATATAATTAATAAAATAATTTAGTAGAGATGTGTAGATTGTTTGTCTAAATTGTAACAAAATTTAAAACTCTGATTAGAGTTTTTAATGTAGAATTACGTCTAAATACCGAAAAAAAATGACTAGCATTTCCCTAAATAGTTACGAATGCAACTGAGAAAGTAGATAGAAAGGGTCAAATTTTTTGGTTTTACCGTTACACCTAATTTAATTATATTAAACCAGAAAGCTCACATAAAAAATGTATGATTTGATTGATCAATGAATTTGAAATTTATAAATAAGCAGATGCATATAAAAACTTCACTTGAGTACAAAATTTTATGTATAAAAGCACATGCCTATTTCCAACAATTTAAACAAAAATCGCTTACCGAAATACATGATTATGTACAAAGTATATATGACGAAGATTTAAATTAATGATAAACCATGTACCCCAAATGTGTCAAACTGCTGGCCCCGTAACAATTTTTTTGACCCGCGTGACGTTTATTACTTTATTAATTTAACTAATACCTAATAATTATTAATCAAAATTGATTTGTTTAATTTAATTTAATCTTATTTTATAAAAGTGCTTTTTTGATCATTAAGAAGTCACTGAGATTAAAAACTTTTGTGTATGATTATTATGTATTATTGTAACTGAAATAATTTTTTTTAAATGCTAAAACACGTTTGATTTTTAAAAAAAAGAATAATTTGAATATTCAACCGGGAAGATGTAAGTTTCTGAGATTGAAATTTATCTTACATTCTCCCCGAAAAAATTTAACTGAGAATTTATGTTTGTTAAAATTCAGGGGCTCTTAGTTATTGAAATAATCGACACCACACACAATGAAATAATTTGATATAATTTAGTATACATACATATATACATGTACTAGCTTGGAAGTTTTGTATTACGTACAAACATCACCTAGCTCTGCCGAGGGTACTCTTTTATTATACCAAAAAAATAAATTCACGTTGAAAATCCAACTTAAAAATCCTACTATTAACTATTATCAATCCTTTAAAAGAGTGCTTCCCAAATTTGTTTCAGGTGGAACCGTCATATCACATTACTTTTTACTTTAAA